>APFE031286306.1:45530-76177 GCA_000404065.3 Pinus taeda
TGAATTAGATTGCTTCTCCTGTAGATGTTTCATTTTATTAGACATTTGTTTGATAATATTTTCATTTTATTTGATTACAATGTTGGTGAGTGCCTGCAATTGAGGATGTTCTGCCTTAAACTTCTCATGGAGAGTCTATAATTGTTCCTGATGTTGACATTATAAAAGGGATACACGTGAATGATATTATTTCTCATTTTGAATTTATTGTGTTGAAGAGAGGCCTCAAGAGCAACCATTTTTTGCTTTTGTTATTTGATGGCCTCTCTTGGATTGTGAATTGACCATCTATTTTTGCATGTGCATATGCTTCGATGGAGTTTGCAACCTCATATGCAAAATCTTCATTATTGAGCTTAGAGACATCAGATATAATTTCTTGTTTAAAAAGGGACCCTTTAGGTTGACCTACTTTTCTCTTCTTTGACCTTCCTTTGAAAATAACCTATTTGTTGTTTCTAAATAAATACTTACCTAAGGGAACTTCTTTATATACGATAGGTTCAATATCATCCACATGGCTAATTGTGGATGAAGTTATACCCGGTAGACTAATAATGGTATTTTACTGATTGCCACTTGTGTCAGTGCCCCTGCAATTTCTCTTTGTTCATCCTTTTGAAGTTCCTTGGAGATAGGACTAAAAGATTCTAATTGCTCCTTTGTAGGGGTTGAAACTGAATTTTTGGTAGTGTATGAGGCTCAAGTTGAGGATAAGGCCATATAACTTCCAATTGCGCCTCTATAGGTGGTTGAAACTGAATTTATGGTAGTGTCCGAGGATCAAGTTGAGGCTAAGTTTGTATAACATGTGTTTCTTAAGGCTAGGGAATATTTTCAATCACTTGTATTTACAAGTTCTGTACTTACTCCTCCATTATGGAAAGCTCCTCATATTGTATTTATTCTCCTTGCACTAGCTCTAACTGTATCGATGAGAGTGATTCGTTGGGGACCTTTGGAATTTCTTGATGATTAGGTTGATTCCGTTCTTTTGGTACAACTTCCACATGAACTGAAGTTTCACCTATTTTTCAAGTGACTAGAGGAGAATCTATCTTCATAGATATTGGTTTAGATTGACGTGTTAATCTTTATGGCATAAACTCTTTACTTAAAATTAACACTATTTTTCTCTAGAAAGAAAAAAACTATGTTTTGATTGGTTTTGTATTTCCTAATTTTTCCTCTCAACTTCCTCATATGATCTGGCTCTTTAGAAAATTTGGTGAAATTCTAACTCTTCATTTGCATAAGTTTTAAACCTTTGAAGGTTAAAATGTTCTAAAACAATTTAAAGGGGATCATGACTTTTGAAAGCTATACAAGACAATTTAAGCATCTCTAATGATGTTGCCTCTTGTGTGGTATACTCGGATTTTTCCAAATCATAAATCCCCAATTTAATAAGAAAGGATAGCCAAATTTTTTTATTAGTAGTACAATTCTTGTTGAAACAATTTGGTAGGCAATTTCCCTTAAAGCTAATAGGTTTAGGACATACTTAGGTAAGGCATGTGGAGGGCCTTCTCAACCATATATCCTTATGTAGGAAAATGTCTCATCTATGTACTAGTCTCCAATAGGTTGAATGTGCTACATAGCTTCATCAACGAACCTTGGGGATGAAAAAACAAACAACAACTAGTGTAATGGAATCATAAAATTAGTTTAAATTTCATGGAAGCAATTTACAACTATTGAAGAATGCAATATGGAAACTAATTAATTTAGTTCCTCCTTAACCTTAACAATTTCTTGTGAAATTTATTTATCTTATTATGTTTTTTTAATTATATCTTCCTTCATCAAACAATTATCAAGAGAAAAATAGTAAAGACAATGGACACAAAAATTAGGCTCCAAGCTACGGAAAAACCCCTCCAAGTGGAAAACCCAGAAAAAACTATTCTCTTCTCATAGAATATACTTCAAATGAGAAAAATAAGATCCAAACCTCAAGACCAAAGCCTCCTCCTGCACCAAGTTAGGTCTTCAAGAAGAGCTTCTAATTAGGTCAAAACCAAACCAAGTCAACAAGAGAAAAATCCTTCCAAAATTGCACCAAACTCAAAATTTCAGAACCCCAGCTTCAGAATTTTGGACCTACAACTTTGAACTCTATAGAAGCACAACTACTTTGCATGTGTGAGAGAATATTAGGTCAAAACTTTGATTTTCCTTCATTTCAACTTCCACTTCCTCCTTCATTTCCTTTCTTGAACTTATTCTTGATTTTATCACTTCAGATTGAGTTCCTTGTTTGTAGATCAAATTAGTTAATAAATGACATCAAACATCTTCCATTTATACTCTTTTCAGTGGGTCGAATACCCCTCTTTGGGCCAACTTGTCTCTGCTTGGGTTGACTAGTGCTAGGAGGCTCATTTTGACTTCTTTGACTCAAAATAAATTCTTTTACAAGGTACATCTTGCCCAGATGGGTCTTATAGTCATGATGTTGACTCTCTTGACTCATGACAATAAATGATATGACCTAAAAATCCCTAGAAGCATGAAGGGCATGCTTTTACCTAGAAGACCATTAACAAGAAGCATGGAAACCATGCTCTAAAATAACAATTCTTTCTTCTTTTGTTTGTTACATAAAATATACATATTGACATGAGTACAATAACAATTATGAAGACCAAAACTAGTTACATTTTCTAACGCTCCTTCTTAACTAGGGAGGTATTAATAATTGTACAACCAATACAACATCATTCTCAAACTGAAGAGTTCTCATAAGAAGAGTGAGATTGACAAGCCATCTTTAAACATCAAGATTATGACCAACATTGTCAACATAGCAAGGCCTTAACTTGACAAACTCTTTCTCATACAAGAGAATCATGCTGGGGGATTTTATGTGAGATACCACACTACCTCTACAAGGCACATACCCCATATAGATGTTAACTAGGTATGTCCTTTTAGGACTATTCTTA
This sequence comes from Pinus taeda, assembly GCA_000404065.3. Classification (NCBI taxonomy): domain Eukaryota; kingdom Viridiplantae; phylum Streptophyta; class Pinopsida; order Pinales; family Pinaceae; genus Pinus; species Pinus taeda. The sequence continues at coordinate 48,482 of APFE031286306.1, forward strand.
TCTTGGATTCCCAATCCCCAAAGAATATTGGTTATCTTTGATGAATCTTGTCTTGGATACCTGTCCAATCCTCAAAGAGTGTCAGTCCATTTCATATCTTAGATTTTCTATGCTCAAGGAAATCACACATTCTTATTCAATCCTCCATCCACCATTCTCCCTCCAAGGCCTTCACTTAGACTTACAACTATTTGTCTTGGTGAAGTGCATGACACATGAAGAAAAGAATACAAATGTGATGTCCATCATCACTCCCTCTCAACCAGAGTGTAGATCCCCATTCCCTTTTGATACTTTCTCCTATTTAAGGTGACTCCGTTACTCCATCTCAAATATAGAGGAGATTCCTAACTTCTTTTTCAATTTGAGAAGTCATAACCAAAAGCTTTATAGCTTGTCTTTATCAATGTGTTAGATACTAATTATTCATGGACATAGCTACATGGATCCATCTTTCCTTCACATCTCATTATATCGAGTTATCTTCCTTTCAAAGTATCAAGGAGCCATATTTTTCCTTTAATCGCATGACAAGGTTCATGCCATCAATCTTGTATACCACTTTCTTCTTGTCATCATCAATTAAGGCATTATATTTAGCCTTCTCAAACTTCAAGCTAGTCATAACTCCCTAATGAAAGTGATATTTGTTGATGTGAGAACATGAACATCAGGTTATCTTCTTACATTGCTACCTTCCAATCTCAAGGTGATGATGTGAACACCTTGATTATATAATTTCCAAAACCATATAATCAACTCATATGTTTGTTGAATTGAGTTCAACACCCACAATTGAACTTGACTCAACTATCATCATGCATTCTTATAATATCCTCCCAATTAGCAAAGCAATATGTTAACTAGATAACTAAGATCAAATATTAAATATTAGACTTACCTTGTCTTAATGGCCTTTCTTGAGTTCTTCGAGATCAACAACCTTTCATATGATTCATCTCCACTTTATATTTGAATCCTTCTATTCATTACCAAACTACAATTCTTCCTTGGAATTGTCATTGTTCACTCCCTATCTTTTCTTTCCAAGACTATACTTGATGTTGATCAACATTGCCATACAATTTTGAGAGAATCTTGATCCCCATTTAGTCTAAAGTATGTCAAGTTTCTTCTTTCGAGCATCATGCTTCAATATGGAAGAATTACATTCATATCTAACTCTTCCTTCAAGATTTTTGTAGATGTGAATCATACTCTAGGGAAGAATAACTTCAAATATGCATACCTTTGCTTTCATATAATCATCTAGCCATATTCTGATCGAGCTTTCTCCTTATACCTGTCAAAGATAGGTTTCCTTTTCCAAGAAGACATAGACTTTCATTATGCCTTTCATACTACAACTTGACCATTAACATTCACTTTATCATTTAGAAATATTGTTTCCTTACTGTATGAAATATATACCAATCATAAGCTGCTACAAAGAATCTTCACTAATGATGATTCATATAAGATCTTGATGATCTTTCTTTGCAGAATGAATACCTCTAACATAATGTTAGAAAATGTTTGGATAAAAAATACTATGCAACATGGTCCCAAACTTCTCATTCTCTTTAAACTAGATGATATTTCCCAAATCAAATTGAACAAGTAGTTTCTAATATTTCTAATATTGTGTGATTCTATCTATGATTCCATGCTTTTTACAAAATCAAGACTCTTCTAGAGTGATAATACAAAATTCATAAAGAACCTGACATAGATGAAACTTTCTACCATAATAGAGATCCTTGGGATCTTCTCCTTTCAACTTCTTCTCAAGTTCTCCCCTTTTCCTCAGTTATATGAGCTTCACTTCTTTCCTTCCTCTTGTTTCCCACTTTAATGTTTGGAAAATCCCTTTTATAGTGCTCATATTCATTGCATCCAAAGCATTGAATTTTGGACATGTCTGTCTTCTCCTTGGACTTTCCAATCTTTCCTTTCCTCAACTTCTTTGTTCTTGCAATAAAGGCTTGAGATCTTTCATTTGATTCAATATCATACTTTTCCTTGATCCTATAATCTTCTAGGATACATTGAGTCCACGATTCATCAAAAGGCATAGTATCTTTCTTTGAGTAGATGCTTGTTGCAAAGATACTCCAATTAAGTGGTAAAGCATTTAATACACATATAGTCATCTAAGAATCAATAACAGTCTCTCCAAGCCCTTGTAATTGGTCTCTTATTTGTGAGATATTCATGATATAGGTGGCCATGCCTTCATCCTTTGATTGCCTTATTCTATATATTTTATTTCTCAAGGAAATATTTTGTCCTTGTGTACTTATGGTGTACAACTTTACCAACTTGTCATACATAGCCTTTGATGTCTTCAAATTAGTAACAAAGGGAACAAGGTGATATTTAATGGATTCAACAATAATCCTTTGTTCCATTACTTCTGCCTTCTTGTACTTTTCCAACATGAGTCTTTTCTTTGCTTGGATCAACTACTTCTCCAAGGACATACTCCATGAATTCATTTTCTGCGAGTGCCAAATCAATCCTCTTTTCTTCCACACTATTAAATTTGTTAATCCAACAAGCTTGTTGCGTTCCTTACAAGAGGTAGCCATATGATCTATGTATTGAGACATAGAATGATCTTTAGATTGAGACAAAGAATGATCTGTAGATTGAGACATAGAAAGAAATCTAACACTTTCTAGTTAACCAAGAGTCCTCCTTCTTGATGGCACCTCCAACTATCTTGATACTTTCAAGACATTCAAAGAGGCTTCAATGATGCCCTAGAAATATATCTTCTAGGATGCCTTCAATAACAGTGTCTTCAAACAACTTCAAATAGTGAATGATGATATCAATATTCCTTGATGCTTCCTCTTCTTTAAGATGACACACTAAAGAACCTTCAACAAAATACTGGTCCTTTTAATGAGACCTTGATGATGAGGTCTTCTTCAAGGAAGGCTTAATGTAGTAACCCTCCTTCTAGATCAATATGTCTTCTTCTTATTTCCTTGTGTCCTTCTGCAAATGATTCCCCTTGACAAGAAAACCCTTCTTTGCGTCCTTCCAATTGCCTTCTCTTGTTCACCTTAGCTTTGATACCATGTTGAAGAATTCAATATAGAATCTTATTAATTTAGTTCCTCCTTAACCTTAAAAATTTCTTATGAACTTTATTTATCTTCTTATGTTTCTTCATTAGATCGGATTTCATCAAATAATTATCAAGAGAAAAACCGTAAAGACAATGGACATAGAAATTAGGCTCCAAGCGAAAAACCCCTCCAAGGGGAAAGCCTAGAAAAAAATATTCTCTTCTTGTAAAATCTACTTCAAATGAAAAAACCAAGACCCAAACCTCAAGGAAAAAGCCTCCTCCTACACCAAGTCAGCTCTTCAAGAATACCTTCTAATTAGGTCAAATTCAAACCAAGTCAACAAGAGACAAATCCTTCCAGGACCGCACTAAACTTAGAATTTCGCCCCCCCAGCTTCAAAATTTCAATCCTGGTGTAGTTATGCAACTTCAACCCCTACAACAACACAACTACTTCACACGTGTGAGAGAAGACTAGGTAAACACTTCGATTTTCCTTCCTTCCAACTTCTGCTTCCTCCTTCCTTACATTTTTTGACCTTCTTCTTGTTTTTTCACACTTTAGATTGAGTTCCTTTATTTTAGATCGAATTGGTAAGAAAATGAGGTTGAACATATTCTATTTATACTCTTTTGAGTGGGTCAAATATCCCTGTCTAGGCTGACTTGTCTCTACCTAGGTTGAATTGTGCTAGGAGTCTCATTTTGACTTCTTTGACTCAAAATAAATTCTTTTACAAGGTACATCTTGCCCAGATGGGTCTTATAATCATGATGTTGACTCTCTTGACTCATGACACTAAATCCTATGACCTAACAAACTATAGAAGCATGAAGAGCATGCTTTTACCTAAAAGACCATCAACAAGAAGCATGAAATCGAACTATTAAATAAGAAAATTTTCTTTCTTCTTTTGTTTGTTACATAAGATATACATATTGACATGAGTACACTAAAAAAGGCCAAAACTAGTTACAATTTCCAACAATGACTTGTGTGTCCCATAATTTAGAACAATAGCTGTGAATAGGACCAAAATTAGGCTCTTAATGCCATTTTGTAAGGGGAAAGGTTTTTTTCCTAAATAGCATCAAGAAAATAGGATAATACAGATAGTTGAGGAACAAAACTTGGAGGAGCACTCAAGAATGTCTCAACTAACTTATTCAAGTGATTGGACAAAATGATAGCCCAATAAAAAATATTTTCCTTCTCTAATATTAGGTGAAGGAGAGGTACCCATTCTACTTTGAAGAGAAGATATTTTTGTTCTCCATGTAGCCTACATAGCATGATTACAATAGACATAAGGGATTCTCTCATTCATTCAATATGACATGTAGTTTTCCCTCTCATTTTTAGTGCATCCTTATCAACATACTAGTCTTTAATTAGGGCACAATTTTTAGATATTCTCTTGGGCTGTGAAAGCTTTAACAATTTTTTTTAATCAAAATTCAATTATGGTTTGGGAAAACTATACATATTTTCTAGGTCCTTTGGCATGAAAGAGCATATCATTTGCATTTGTTAGGTCCCTATAATACTAGTGATTCCCCCATTACTATTGTCATTGTAGCAATTATTGTTATTTTTGTGTCGTTATTGTCCCCATATTATTATTATTGTGCCCCATAAAAGCCCACTATTGTTATTGTTGTGCCCTTATAATATTATTGTTATGTCGGCTTTGATTATATTGTGACCCCTTAGACTCCTATACATAGAAAGGAGGTTTTGTCATTTGTATCATCCAATAATTGTTCATTTGTGTAATATAAAGGAGGTTTCCCCCTTGAAGAGACTGATTTTGAAGTCTTTGATCCATATTTTCTTCTATTTTGTGAGCTGGTTGCATAACAATTGGTATCAGAGCTTTGGATTCTAGGGTTTCACTGCTTCAAACAGGTCATCGTGGAATTTTCACTATAACTTTTTTATACAACGTTTCAGGAGCTAAAATTAAAACCCATTTGAGACAACATCTTGATGAACCTTAGGTACTAATTTCTGATATTGTCTTGCTATATTTTCAGAGATATGATCCAAGGAAGTTAGGGTATTTGCAGGCTCCTGAATTATATCTCAAACAGATGACCTGGAGAAAATTGTCATAACTTTCGTAACATGTTACAGAAAGAGGATGGTATGTAGTTTTATGTATATCGGTTTTAGGACCTAAGGTCGAAACAGTGACACGTGGCACTCTGTACAAGTTCACTCTACTAAACTAGTCTATAATCAGGTCATCGTGGGAGATTGGCATATCTCTTCCTTGGAGAATCCAATCTTGATCAAACTTACAGGGTTGGAAAGAGGAATAAGACTTTGGAGATCTGCAATTACAAGGATACAACAGATTTAATATTGAGATCCTACAAAGTGAAAAAATGTGTGTAGTTTTTTTTTCAAATTTTGCATAAGTTTGGTTCGAAAAATTAGTTTCAAGGAATTCAAAGGGTATAATGAAGCATAATTATCACTCATCGATGCCCCTAAAAAATAAAATGGAAACACCTATTAAGAAACGTGAAAGCTCTAGCATGAATCATGAAGAAGAGGAATAAATGCAACACGATACATCAAACTTACGAGACCAAGTGCAACAAAATTCACTCTCACAAAAAGTAACAGAAGCTAAGATGGATGGTTTAAAGAAGGGCATGGAAGCTAAGATGGATGGTTTAAAGAAAGGCCTGGAAGCTAAGATGGATGGTTTAGAAGTAAACATTTAAGATTTGAAGAAAGACATGGAAGGTTTGAAAGGAAGTTTGGCAAAGTTGCTACAAGAAATGCTTCCTAATCACGAAAAGGTAGTAGAAGAAAGTCATAATGAGAACAAAAGAAATGGTAATCATGATTTCATAGACTCTAACTTTGGATTGAAGACCCATCATGTTCCAAATATCGATATGAGGAAGTTTGATGGCAAGGATCCCGTAACATGGATACTACAGATGGAACAATATTTCGATCTCTATAATGTGCAAAACACACAAAAGGTACGCATTGCAACTTTATATTTGGAACCAAATAAGTTTGTATGGTATCGATGGATTTGCTCTCGTAAAAAAATTGTCACTTGGTCAATTTTTACGGAAGAAATGATAGCACATTATGAGGATACAAAAAGAAACACTTTTTTAGCCAATTGATAAATCTCAAACAAAAGTGTTCAATGATAGAGCACATTGCGGAATTCCGAAAATTGAATATAAGGGTAAAAGATATTCGAGAGTAGCATAGGATTGATGTGTTCATAGGGACTTTAAAGGATAACATCCAACATGAGGTTCGCCTTTGGGTACCTGATTCATTGGAGAAGGCATTCAGGTTGGCAAGAAAAATGGAAAGCAAAATTATGGCAACAAGGAAGCCTATCACTCACATCTATAAAGATGGAAGTGTTTTTGCCCCTAGCCTTCCACAACCTACAAGGTTGACACCACAAGAATTGGAAGAAAAGAGGGCATAAGGGCTTTGTTACAGTTGTGATAGAAAATACACCAAAAGGTCATAAGTGTGCTGAGAAGAAATTATTTTACATAGATTGTGAAGAGGAGGAAGAAAAGGAACAAGAAATGTCAAAAGAAGAGGATATACACCAGGAACAAACCCTAGAGAAAGAAGAAATGAATCTGACGATATCTTGTAATGCATTGGCCAGAATTACCACTCCTCAAACTATCAATATAGAAGGACATATCAAGAAGAAAAAGGTAATAATGTTGATTTATTTAGGCAATACCCATAATTTTATTGATTGTAAGATATCCAAGGAATTTAAATGCTTCCTATATCTAGCACAAGAGTGTCAAGTGATGGTTTCATGTGGAGGAACCATAAATTGCTCTGGAAAGTGCCATAATATTAAGATATCCATGGGAGAATATGTATTGAATAGCCCAATGCTTTCCATTCCAATCGGTGTTGTTGATGTTGTACTAGGCTTCCAATGGCTATAATCTTTGGGTATGATAGCTTTTAATTTTCAACAAATTTTCATGAATTTTTTTTGGAAGGAAAGGAAGTTGAATTAAGGGGTATCACAGGGAAACCATGAAAGATAATTAGCTCTAATGGAATGGAAAAGCTTCTAAAGAAATAACAACAAGGCGTAATTGAACAATTTTGTTCGCTAGAGGTTCACACATCGAAATCATCTATTTCTCCAGATCTCCAAAAAGTCTTGGACAATCATTCCAAGGTATTTGAGACTCCAAAAGGCCTCCCACCTATTTGTGATGATGATCATGCTATCCATTTGGTTCCAGGAAGTGTTCCTCCAAACATCAAGCCTTATAGATATCCATATGCCCAAAAGAGTGAAATTGAACATATGGTTGCAGAAATGCTAGAGGATGGTATAATTCAACCTACTCAAAGTTCTTTCTCTGCTCTAGTAGTATTGGTGCACAAGAAGGATGGATCATGGCACATATGTCCGGATTATAAGGACTACAAAAATCTCACTATTAGAGATAAATTTTCCATTCCTATCATTGATGAATTATTGGATGAATTGCATGGATCAATTTACTTCACCAAGTTGGATCTTCGTTCAGGGTATCATCAAATCAGAATAGACTAAAGACATTCCGAAAACAGCATTTAGAACTCATGAGGGTCATTATGAATTTTTGGTCATGCCTTTTGGCCCTACCAATGCACCTTTTACATTTCAAGGTTTGATGAATTCCATTTCAAACCCTTCCTTAGAAAATTTGTGTTAGTATTTTTTGGAGATATACTAATCTACATCAAGTCTTGGAAGGATCACGTTCAACATGTTGACAAGGTGCTCAAACTATTGGAGGAGAAACAATTATATGAAAAAATCTCCAAATGTTTCTTTGGAGTATAAGAGGTGGAATATCTGGGTCATATTTTATCTCATGAAGGTGTTAATGTAGACCCTAGCAAAATTAAAGCCATTAAGGGATGGAAAATCCCCACATCCATAAAGCATCTGCGAGGATTTCTCGGGTTGACAGGGTATTATCACAATTTTGTTAAGAATAATGGGAGAATAACAACACCTCTAACAACGTTATTGAAGAAAAATGCATTTTCATGGACTCCTAAAGCAACAAAGGCCTTCGAACATCTTAAAGAGGCAATGTGCCAAGCACCGGTCTTAGCTACGTCGGACTTCACAAAAACCTTTATTGTGGAATGTGATGCCTCAGGAAATGGAATTGGTGTTGTTTTAATGCAAGAAGAAAGACCTATTGCTTTTGAAAGTCATCTAATCAAAGGAAATCATTTATAGAAACTTATTTATAAGAAGGAAATGTTGGCAATGCTACATGCACTTAAGAAATGGGAATCCTACCTAATGGGAAGACACTTCAAGGTAAAAATGGATCATGATAGTCTTAAATACTTTTTAGAACAAAGATTATCTTCATAAGAGCAGCAAAAATGGGTCACAAAGATGTTGGGTTATGACTTTGAAATCATCTAGAAAAAAGGGAACCAAAATATTGTGGCAGATGCACTCTCATGAAAGGATGAGGATGTGGAAGCATTGCTTTGCGCCATTTCTATTATCCAAGCAGATTGGATAAACGAAGCAAGGGATGAATGGAAGAATGATAGAGAAGCGTGGGAACTCATTCAAAAGTTACAACAAGATCCAAGTACATCTCATACATTTAGCTGGAAAAATGACACGTTATGGTACAAAGATCGCTTATACCTATGTAAGAATTCCCAACTCAAACAAAATATTCTTATGGAATTGCACACCTCTCCCTTAGGAGGGAACTTAGGATTTTTAAAAAATTAACACAACGTTAAGAAGGATTTTTTTTGGGATGGCCTTAAATATGATATTCAAAAGTTTGTGGCGGAATGTTTGGTTTGCCAACAAAATAAAGTTGAAACAATTAAGACCCCAGGTCTATTACAACCTTTATCCATTCCAAGCCAACATTGGGAGGAGGTTTCAATGGATTTTATCAGAGGTGTACCCAAGTCTGAAGGAAAGAGTTCATCATGGTGGTAGTTGATAGACTTACCAAGCATGCACACTTTTGTGCATTATCTCATCCATTTAAAGCCAATACAATTTCTACTACATTTATGGAAACAATTCAAAATCTACATGGAAACCCAAACATTATTGTAAGCGAAAAAGATTCCATTTTCACTGGAAGTTTTTAGACATAATTATTTTCTTGTCTGGGTACTCAGTTAGCTCATAGTTCATCTTATCATCCTCAATCTGATGGGAAAAATGAGATAGTAAACACATGTTTGGAAGGATATCTTCGTTCCTTTGTATACGATAAATAGACACAATGGGTCAAATGGTTGCCTCTAGCTGAATGGTGGTATAACACTGCCTTCCATACTACAACAAAAATGACCCCATTTATGGCACTTTATGAATATCATTCACCATCCATCACATCATATTTAAGAGAAAATTCTAAGGTTCAAGCAATGGAAGATCACATCTAGCATCAACAACAAGTTCTCCAACTCTTAAAGGATAACCTCTCTTTGGCGCATAATAGAATGAAACAATAGGCAAATCAACATCACAGTGAAAGAAGTTTTGATATAGGCGACTGAGTATTTCTATGGCTATAACCATATAAACAAATGTCCCTCAAGAAAGCTAAGAAGGATAATAAATTACCACCAAATTTTTATGGTCCATACAAGGTGTTGCAAAATATTGGTACTATGACATACAAATTGGAGCTCCCTGCAACTTCCCGAGTGCACCCAGTTTTCCATGTTTCATGCTTAAATAAGGTTATAGGTGAAAAGCTCCGAGTTCAAACAATATTGCCAGAACTTGACGAGGAAGGAAAAATCATATTGGAACTCGAAGCAGTCACAGAAACAAGAACTCGATAGCTACGAAATCGATCAATTTCGGAGTATCTCATCAAGTGGAAGAACTTACCCACTGAAGGTTCCACATGGGAGGATGATAATTTTATACAGAAGCATCCAGAACTACTCAAGCGTTGAGGACAACACTTTTTGAAGGACAGGGGCATGTTAGGTACCTATAATACTAGTTTTTCCCCTATTACTATTGTCATTATAGCCCTTATTATTATTTTTGTGCCCCTATTTTCCCCATATTGTTATTATTGTGCCCCATAGAAGCCCACTATTATTATTGTTGTGCCCTTATATTATTATTGTTATATCGACTTTGATTATATTGTGACCCCTTAGACTCCTATATATAAAAAGGAGGTTTTGTCATTTGTATCATCCAAGAATTGTTCATTTGTGTAATGTATAGGAGGTTGCCCCCTCGAAGACGCTGATTTTGAAGTCGTTGATCTATCTTTTCTTCTATTTTGTGAGCTGGTTGCATAAAAACCTATTTTCATTGACGATGGTATGATTATTTATATCTACACGGGATAGAGACTAACATACCATATTAGGATATTGGATGTGTGTTGGCCTTACAATGAATTTGTGGACAACAAATCCTTTGATATTAATGAACTCATTTGAATCCGAGTCCTTTAACAGTTCATATGAGAAGTGCCCTTGCTCAATATAATCGAACATCTCAACCCAACTTCTCCATTTGCATCTAGTTTTGTATCAGTTTTTTTAGATGAGAGTTGAATTTGGATTATCATTTTCATCATTAGGATTAATGAACACATTGAGAGGTTTCTTTGCCGCTTTCTTAGGAGACATTTTGATACCCGCCACAAGAGTTTATCATTAGCTATAAATTTAAAAGTTGTCATACACGATTGCAATAAATAATTGTTGTAATGTCGCAACTTACTTGTATGAGTAGCAAATGAATGATAATTGAGTGGAGCAGGCTAAGTTTAAGCATTTAAGGGATTGAAAACAAAGGTTTGATAACAAAGGATAGTGGGAGACTAGTTTAAAATTCAAACAATCATTGGAGGAATGGAAGTCGAGGAGAAAATTTAAGTGCCATAAATGAAACTTAAGCTTTTATCAACACTAATGTGAGAAACATTCAAATTTCTTGTTTTAAATCCAATAGACTTGAAAAACACTCTATGTATTTAAACACTCAATATAGTTAACCACTCATTACCAACTATGCTTGATATTTGAAATGCACAAAGATTAGCCTAAATCTGTTCTTAATCCTTATTATTCACATTTTAACATGGGTTTAACATTTGATTAATTGTGATTAGTTTGAGCTTAGTGATATCAAATATCAAACTCTTAGGTGATGCATTAGTGTTTTGCTATAGGATAATCTAATAAGTTGATGCTTGAGTTGTTAATACCCAAGTTACCTCGACATGAAATCACCTCTGGTGATGTGGTAATGACACGTAGTCAACATGTGGCAAGTGGAAAGTGAACATTTCACCTCTTGACATGTGTAAAAATAAGTGACATATGTTTGAGGCCACTCCATCAAAGCAACACGTGGCAATTTTTGGTTGGTTGTAGGATGTTGACACGATAATATGATCGAGGGGGCGATGTGGCATGTCAAATCAAGGAACCATTAAATTGAGACTTTAGCGTGTCAAGAAATTATCTTGTACCTGATAATATACAAAAGAATATAAAGATATCGAGATATTGGGCTCTCGACACATTGGGAGCATTGAACAATAGATTACAATCACCTTCCCAGTAATTGATGATGGGAAAAACTATGTTAATTTTCGTTTAGGAAGCCATCAACCGACAAATATGGATCTCGAGTGATTAGGTAGAAAACAATCATTTAATGAACGTCCAAGGGGTCCATATTCCGATAAGGAGTGCACTTTCCATTTGAGCTAGGAGGGAAGCACGAGAGTTAAATGAAATATAAGAATTGATGTGAGGAAGTGAAGTGGAGAATATGGATATCAGGATTAAAGATAAAACAAGCCTTTTGAGGAGGGCTCGATATGGTACTAGAAAATGTAGGAATTTACAGGTAAGTTCCTCAGATAGAACACCAAAAGACATCGCTCACAAATCGATCATAGACCAATACACCAATATTCTTGACGTGGTTAAAACCCTCAAAGTGGGAAACAATCCACGGCCTGAGCCAACACGGCCACTTCAGGCAATTTATTAATAAAAGAAAGAAAATTTACATACGCTTCTGTCATGAACGGTCACCCTACAAATGACCCTCCATGCTCTTTAAAGAGAGATCATGGACCAATTGGGTGTTAATCCATGTATCAAGTGTCGGTAATAGTGAGGAGAGAATGAACTGTCAGATCACTTCATGTCTAGAACATATCGTGACCGTCAAATTGTATGTTACAAAAATACATAGTAAAGAAACACACTTTACCTATCTCTACACTAGACCAAGTTATACTTAACTATTTCCTATGTGTCGGAATATCCTAACATCCCCCCTTAAGAACAACTTGGGATAGGATTGAAGGATGTACAATATGATACAATAGGAGAAGGAAGGAGGCATTAGAGCTTATCCCCCCTTAGTGACAACTTCATGAACTACAACCATAAATCGAAGTTTAGTAAACTTCGCCTCTGTGAGAGCCTTTGTAAAGATGTCTGCAACTTGATCATTGGTTGAACAATATTGCACTTCAAGAACATGGTCATGAATGAGCTTTTTGATGAAGTGCATGTGTAGTTCAATTTGTTTTCTATGCTGATGTTGGACTGGATCTTTGCATAGTTGAATGACACTTTGATTATCACACCAAAGTGTAGTCAGATGCTGCTGCTGAAAGCCAAACTCTGATAGGATCTGACGAAGCCTCAGGGCTTCCTTACTAGCTTCTACAACACCACGATACTTTGCTTCTACTGAAGAAAGAGAAATGACACTTTGTTTCTTGCAAGCCCATGTAATAGGTCTAGATCCAAGAGTGAAGAAATAACTTGCAGTAGACTCCTGATCTTCAGGGTCACCAACCCAATCGGAATCAGTGAAACCAACCAATAGAGGAGATGCTTTTGCACTATAATGAATCCCAAACTGAACTGTACCTTGAACATAACGAAGTATTCTTTTAGCTGATTTCCAATGACTTTCATGTGGGTTTTGCATAAACCGAGTAATAAGGACAACATCAAAGGAAAGGTTAGGACGAGTATGGGTCAGATACAAAATTTTTTCCTACCAGTTGACGGTATAAGGTAGCATCAACTTTAGGGGAAGTACAAGTGACTCAAAGTTTGGCTCCAGACTAAAATGGAGAAGGGGCTGGCTTACAATCTTCCATGTGAAAGTGGCGTAGAAGATCACATGCATACTTGGATTGGGAAAGGGAAATACCTTGGATTGTAAGACTTGAAGACCAAGAAAATAATGCAAGTGTCCTAAGTCTATCATTTCAAATTGCTTTTTAAGGTTGGACTTCACATGGTTTATAAGGTTGGGATCACTACCAGTAAGGATAAGATCATCAACATAAAGAACAAGAATGATAAGAGACTTACCCACTTTCTTGGTGTAGATATTATTGTCAAAATGACACCTAGAAAAGCCAGTATCTAAAAGAAAGCTATCCATTTTGGCATACCAAGCTTGAGGGGCTTGCTTGAGACCACAAAGGGATTTCTTAAGCTAACATACAAGGCTGGAGTCTATTTGTATAAATCCAAGAGGTTGTTCCATATAGATTTCTTCATGCAAGTCCCCATGAAAGAAGGAAAATTTAACATCCATCTGATGGACTTCCCATTTGAAAGTGGCAACAAGGGAAAGAAAAAGGCGGGTAGATTTCATTTTGGAAATAGGGGAGAAGGTTTCAGTATAGTCAATGTATTAAACTTGTGAAAATCCATTAGCAACAAGACGAGCTTTATGTTTATCAATTTTTCCATCTGGTCCAAACTTGGTTCTGTAAACCCATTTACATCTAACAAGTTTTCTTCCCTTTGGAAGAGGAACAAGATCCCATGTATCATTTGCCAATAATGAACGATATTCTTCATTCATAGATGTGTCTCAATCTGGATGGCTTGAAGCTTCTGCAAAGGTGTCAGGATCATAATTTGCTGAAGCTTGAGCCAATAAAGAAGAGGCTCTATTGAATTGAGAACGTGTACGTCGCTGATCTGTAGGATCACCTACAAGAGAACCTGATGCATCCTAAGTAGTACATACCCATTTTAGAAGCCGAGGAGCTGAAGGAGGATCATGAGAAGGTGCGGGAGGATTGTCATCCTCACTATCATCATCTGAAGAAGAAACATTTTCAGCAGTAGAAGGGATAGAGAGAGGTGGCACATCCGCCAAACTAGGCTCGTAGGCCAATATATTTTCAGCAAACTTTACATCTCTTCTAATGAATTTTTTTTTTGGATTTAGGTGAAAGAAGTATATATCCTTTAACATCTTCTGAATATCCAAAAAAAATACATTTTTCACTCTTAGGTTCTAAATCTTTATTTTTTCTCATTGGGAATATGGGCCCATGCTTCACTTCCAAAAACACAAAAGTGACTTACATACGGTTTAATTGAGCTCCAGGCTTCTTCTGGAGTGATATTCTTTAAAAACTTAGTAGGAGTGCAATTTACTATGTAATTTTCACAGTTAATTATTTCTGCCCAAAAATTAGGACTAAGTCCTTTAGGTTGAAGCATACAATTAGCCATTTCCTTTAAGGTGCGATTATTCCTTTCAGCTACACCATTTTTTTGTGGAGTATATGGAACAATATGTTGCATTTGAATTCCATGCTCAATGAAAAAGTTGATGAATTTGTTGTTAACATATTCTCCACCATTATCAGATCTTAGCTTAAGAATTTGATGTCTAGATTGTTTCTCAACAAAGGCCTTAAAGGCCAAGAACATGTTAAATACTTCACTTTTGAGTTTTAAGAAGTATACCCAAGTGCGTCTAGAGAAATCATCAATGAGAGTTAAGAAATACTTGTAGCCAGAGAATGAAACAATTGGAAGTGGACCACATAAATCACTATGCACAAGCTGTAAAGGGGCTGAGGCATGTCAAGAGGCACATTTTTCAAAACTATCATGATGATGTTTTCCGAGTAAACATCTGAAACAAACACCATCTCTACAAGATAGCAAAGGAAGACCTGTCACCATATTTTCTTTACATAGATTTTGAAGGAAGTGATATTTTAAGTGACCAAATCACTCATGCCAAAGTTTTCTCACTTCATCATTATGAACAAAAAATACCGAGGGAAGAGTTGATGACCCAAGTTGTTAAACTTATATAGCCTTGTAGAATCATCAACAATTCCAGTAGCTAAAATCTCTCTAGGATCTCTGAGGTCCTTAATTACAACATCATGAGGTGAAAATTCAATGGTTTTACCTTCACCTAAATGAGTTATCTGATATACAAATAGAAGGTTGCAGGATAAGGTAGGAACACATAATATATCATTAAATTGATGTTGGCTTAGTGGGGCCTGAACTAGGTTTAGAGTTAAGTTAGCCAAACAAATCCCGGTACTACTGGTCCTTTCGGCAACAGGCCTTGGAGCGTGGACTGAGGTCTCACCCGAAGTAGTATGAGAGGGTGATAGAACCAGGTTTCCGCACCCTAGAGATGTCTGAGGAGTTCAACTGGTTCGTGGTTTGACCCTACGCGCAGGTTTCTTTGCGCAATTTCCCGTACTTCGCAGTTTGATATGCTGCCTTCGCGCAGCCCTACCCAGGGCCTGAGCGTCACGCTCTACGTTATTACCCAAGACCTTACTGGTATTCCAGCATTAGTTAATTAGCTTTTCCTACTTGAATGCTTTAAGTTATTCTTACCAATATAAACCATTCATACAGGTGCGCACAGTAAATAAACAATATATTTGTAAATTATATCAATCATTCATTAACCCAAGAACAGATACACAAAATTATAAAAAAACTTCTCTTTATTAATTCCTTGCTCAGTTATAGACTCGACTTCACCTTGCGCACTCAGTTTCGGGGGTCCGCGCACTCAGCTACAGACTGCTAGGCCTCGGCGCACTCAGCTGCAGAGCCTTCTCCTACTTTATGACCCAAAGACACACTTCAACTTTCGACTTAATCACTTAGAATTTTTCCTACTTCTTTCTTCTCCTTCTTTTACACTTAGAGCCTCGCTCTATTTATACAATCCCATGGTCCACGGACCATGGGTAGGTCTATCCAGCCGAAATTACATTACAAAACTAGGGCGGACAAGCCTGTGACTCTATCATACTTTCATGCCCCGTTCCCACAATTCGCGGAGCTTTACATCAAGATTCGGTCAAAACTTGGGCTTTGAGAGCCAAAACATGCCTTGGGGGGATTCCATGCCCAATAATTGACCATTCTAGATGAATAGTTCCAGTCCCTACAACACTAAGGGATCTATCATCACCAACATATATATTTTTGGTGTTACAATCATTTAAAGAAGAAAACATGACTTTGTTTTTGGCCATGTGATAAGAAGCTCCAGAATCAATGAGCCAATAATGAGAATGAGAAGAGGAAGATACATTTAGAGCATACCCAAACTGAGATACTTGACAGCCACATGCAGAAAGTGCAATTCCTGAATATGAAGTTGAAGTTGAAGAGTGCTCCAAATGGATGTTATGCTTCTTCATTGCTGCTTCCAAGTCATCCATCTTCTCAAAGCATTTGGATTCTAAGTGGTCATCTCGATTACAAAGTTTCAGTGTCTATCATTCTTCTTCCCTTTGTTTTTGTTTGCCTTATCATTTTGTTGAATTGATTTTTCATTTTGAGACTGAAAGTGCTTAGGACCCTTGGTTGGTTTAGGACCATTCTTTTTAGGATGCTGCTTCTTAAGATTGAACTTGGTTGCTGTTGGGCGGCTAAGGCTTTCTTATAAGAGTTTCCAAGATTAAGAAGTCCACGATGTATGAGTTTTTCTTGTTCTCTTATTAAAGAATCACAAAAGGCATCAAGAGAGGGGGACTTGTAGGCTTGTCCTTGAGAAATAAAGGCTTCTCTAGTAGAATAGAAGGTGGAAACAAACACAAAGTAGACTGGTCCTAACTTTGTAAGAATGGAATAGATAAGGCTACCATATTCTTTCTTAACCTTAACACCTTCCAAGAGAAGTCTAAGGGTCTTGAACTTGGACAAAAAATCTTCAATGGAAGAAAAATTATTGGGGTTCAACGTACGCAACTCATTTTCGAGTTGATGGACTCTAATTTCATTTTTAATTCCAAAAACTTTATTGAGTTGTTTCATTGCTTCATTTAGGGGTATCAAGTTCCGCTATATGGAATCTAAGGTATAGAGAAATAGACATCCCTATTAAACCACATGCTTGATCTTGCCTATTTTCCCATTTGGCTACCTTATCTTCATCTTTAGGTTTATATTCTTGGCATGAGGTTATTCTATAAAGACCTTTACTTCTAAGTAAATCCACAATGTCGGATAACCATGCCTTTGGAAGTAGTTGGTGCTATCAAGAATTACTTCGCATAGAATTCCATTTTAACAGAAAATGAAGTTATAGATTCTAAAACTAAGTGTTCCAATGGAAATATCTCAAAAAATTAGATCGGTTAAAAAAAACGGCTCTGAAAACGGCTTCCAGAGAAGAAGTTATGGTTTTTTTGAAGAAAAGTTGTTGAAGATGTCGACGAAGTACGTGAATGTGTGGAAGTGAATGATAATGTTATATTTAAAAAAAAATCCCCCCTCCCCCCTTTCCAAGCTTAATCTAATTAGCTCATTTAAAAAAAATATGTCACCCACTTTTATAAATAAGTGAAAGTAATTTTTACAATGGTACTTTATGAGCTACCCACTAAATTGTAACTTAAATAAAAGATAAATAGATTTTAGAATTATAAGTGACTCACTTTTTATAATGGGTGAGAATACTTTTACATAAAGTAACTTTAAAACATAAGTTACATTTGCTTTTTGAAAAAGCAACTCAACCAAAAGAAAGACTTGAACCCAAGACTTCTATTCTCATAAAGTAACTTTGGACCAAGTGAGCTAGTTTTAAAGGTTAGTAAATTTTGAAAAAGAAGGTTTTTTTTTTAGTCACTGAAGCTTTGGAGTGCGTTCTTACTTGAAAAAAACCCTTTTTTCCTACAAAACAAAAAACCACACAACCTAACACAGACATGCAAGAAAAACCAAACCTTATGTCTTGAAGTTAGATTTCGCTAGAAACTAAATATTTTCCTTAATGTTTCATATTTTTCGAGATCACACTAAGGTGGGGCGGAAAGAGCATACGCATGAGAAAAATCCTTCCCTTTTGTTTCTGATTTGCCTAGATTGCACGAAGTCACGAGGCAAAGAGCATACACAGAAATGAAAGATATAGATCCGATAATAAAAAACAGAGAGCTAAATAAACCGAAATAAACAGAGAGATGAATAACTGTAATTGCAAATAAAGACTGTATACCTCAAGATATTAAAAATGACGTAGTTAGGGCTACCAGAAACCTTTTCACGTGAAATGAAAGAGGTTCCTCACTGGAACAGATGCTCCTAACGCAATAGAGCAGTCCTCTCGACCCGTAAGGAGTTAGAAACAGTAGATATAGGAAACGACAGTCAGATGCAGTTGTACCGACTTCAGATTTGGATCACCAACAGATGCAACCTTCAAATAGCTTCGATACCGTGTAGGAATTTACAAGGTAAGTTCCTCTGATATAACAGCAAAGGACATCGCTCACAAACATATCACAGATCAATACACCAATATTGTTGACGTGGTTAAAACTCTCAAAGAGGGAAACAATCCACGGCCTGGGCCAACGCGACCACTTCAGGCAATTTATTAATAAAAGAAAGAAAATTTACATAAGCTTCTCTAATGAATGGTTTGTAGCATCGCTAATGCCACATCTGAGGAGTGCACTATCGCAGTAGAAATTAATGACTCAGGTAGAGGCCTTAGAGATCGTGATGAGGCCACATGAGACCCCGATGCAGGATCCTAACTTGGGAGTTCAACAGATCCACCCACAACTGAAGAATTTATGCCTTGAGATGCAAAGTCTGAAACAGGACAGGACAACATGACTAGAAGTGTGCGAAGAGGTGTGGTGCATAAAATGCAAGGGTCAGGGTCATGATAAGGACCACTTCCCAATTTTCGCAAATTATCTCATAGGAGGAGGACCAATGTCGTTAAGCCCAGAAGCACAAGCAGGACCTATCGCGACACCTTCTTTGTGGTGCGCGATTTTTCAAATAGCTGGAGAACATGCCACAGAAAACTGCCATTTGTTACAGAAGTATACGCAAAATTCACAACAGTTGTTCTGCAACTTTTGTAGGCCAGTGGGACACGATGAGCGTACTTGTAGAAGCTATGAGTTAATGATGGATAGAACTCCCACCTACAGAGTTAAGGCCAAAACACGACCCCTCGACCAAAATGCAGGAATGGTATGAGCAGGATTTCAAGGGCATAGATGAGGCCGAGGTAGAGGAGGACCTGGAAGAGGTCGTGGACAGTTGATAAGCTACAATTACGGAGGGCCAGGACATTATGCCCGTGATAGTATGAATCCAACGCGCCTGTCGTGTTTGTATTGCAACTTGTTTGATCATGAGACAGAAGATTGTCCTACACTGATAGCTAGGATACGCGACAAGGGAGCGCTACCAGTTCCCCCGACTCAGAACCTGTAGATGGTGAGGTCTGATCCATGCGAGGAAGATCCAAATGTAAACATTGTGCTCCGAAGTGGAATCACGATGGGAGATGACAAAGGAAAACAACGAAAAGATAG
This sequence comes from Pinus taeda, assembly GCA_000404065.3. NCBI lineage: Eukaryota > Viridiplantae > Streptophyta > Pinopsida > Pinales > Pinaceae > Pinus > Pinus taeda. Next base: position 68,247 of record APFE031286306.1, read on the forward strand.
TACTTGGGTTCGCAAAGCTCCGGCAAAAGAAGCGGAGTTTGATTTGGAGCGCACTTGGGAAACCTTCATGGAAGCTAAGAAGAGCTTCGATGATGCCTCCACTTCAGGAAGCAAAGATAAACTAGAGCCAGAGATGGACCTGTCTATGCTCACAATGTTCTTGGAAACATGTATGAAGCTACTGCGTGACAGTAAGGCGGTGAAAGGGTTACAAGAACTCACTAATAGATGCGTTGGGACTGAGCCAGGAGAACCGTGCGTAGGCAGGAAGATCAAAAAACACAAGACAAGAACGAGAAGAGAAATGAGACTAACCGCGCAGATAAGAGAATATGAGTTGGATCAAGTTATCCTGTATTTAGGATTGGATGTGAATGTTTTGCCGAAGTAGACATGGGAGTGAACGGGGAGACCAACACTATAGTGGTCTCCTATTCAGCTGCGAATGGAAAGCCAACAGAAAATAATACCCATGGGGCGATTGCAGGGAATAATCGTGGATATTGAGGGAGCGAGCGCGTTAGCAGACTTTGAAGTGATAGAGATTGTTGATGATAACAATCCCTATCCCACACTCTTGGGAATTGATTGGGCCACTGACATGAATGGGTTGATTAATCTGAAAAAACAAAAAATGATTTTTGAAAAGAAGTCACTACTCATAATTATACCCTTGGACCCTGCTGAAGGATCGTGCTATACAGAGCCGGTGCACGACTATGAAAGTGATGATGATTTGGACTACATCTATTAAGATAACAACGTGAAACCAGAACTGGGTGAATCCCACTGCAGATGGGTGGATTGCGTGGGAGCGTGAAAGCTCCTGTACTTCGGATTCGGATGAGGAAATAGAGCACTGGCATAATCGATTACATGAGGTAACTACACTGAATTGCAATATGATGACAAGGTCGCTGCACTGCATATCAACAAAAGTAAGAGACCTGCCTACTTATGATGGTCTAAGTGAGGTAGACACCTTCTTGAATAAATTTGAAAGGGAGGTGCTGGAAAAGAAACACTTCTAGGCCTTGGACTGGATACTGCATGCTACGCCCGCGAGGTGGTGGATTCACACAAAGGGAGCTTTGATGATTGGCCCGAGGGTAGGGGAATGATGCACTTATGATTTGGGAAGCCTAGGGTGTGATTGACAGATAAGTACAATGGGCAAGATGATTCACGCACACATCTGGCCAAATGGATGTAGGCCTATGGGGAAAAGCCACAGCCTGAGTGGGTACACTTGTTCTATCATATCTTGGATGTTATACCAATGAACTAGTATATAGAAACAGAGCTCCACCACAGGACAGGTGAATGGGATGTTCTGCACGAAGGGTTCATGATGACCTTCAGTTTCGAGGATGAGTGGGATAGTATTGATGAAGTGCTACAGGAGGTAAAACTTTAGGATACCATAGGAGTCGGTAGAATCAATTTAGCCTGAATGGGCTACTCAGATGAGTTGCGCGTTAGAATGTTATAATGTAGCTGCTGAAGAAGAAGATGAAGATCCATAGAAAATTAACATTCCATAGACGGAAAGCCACTGCGAGGTTCAAGGACCACAGATTGAGAACCCTGACAATCTCGCGCTGGTGAAGACTAAGCAGGTGAATATTGGTACAGAGGTGGAACCTAAAATTGTGAATATTGGAGACTATTAGGATGACCCGATGGTGGATAAGGTCGTTGAATTACTCTATAAATATCAAGACTTATTCCTGACCAAGTTTACAAATTTGAAGGGAATAATCAGAGATTTAGGGGTAATGAAGATCACGTTAAAACTCGATGCGAAGCCAATTAAGCAGAGGTCGTATCGCTTAAATCCGAAATACAAGGAGAAGGTCTGCATAGAGCTAGACAAGATTCTTGCAGCAAACATCATTGAGCCTATGGAGGAATCCGATTAGGTAAGCCAGATGGTGGTACAAGAGAAGAAGCCGTTGGAAGAAATACGAATCTACGTGGATCTCAGAAAATTGAATGATGTGTGTGTACATGATCCATTCCCATATCCATTCATAAATGAGGTGTTGGAAAATGTAGGCGGTCAGGAAGCATATTCTTTCACTGATGGGTTCTCAGGGTACCACCAAATCAAAATCGTGCTGGAGGATAGGAGCAATACCACCTTCGTGACTGAGTGGGGTTTCTTTCAATATATTGTCATGCCATTTGGATTGAAGAATTCCCCTACTATCTTTTCGTGTGTAGTTTTTTCAGCATTAAGGGAATATATTCATAAGTTCTTGTAGGTCTATTTTGACGACTAGACTGTATTTGGGCTGGTTAGGTGCCATGTAGCGAACCTGCGCTTGATGCTGGATACATGCTGAAGATACCAAATCGCACTCAACCTCAAGAAGTGTACGTTTCTAGTTCCTTTTGGGAACCTATTGGGGCATGTGGTTTGTAGACAAGCGCTGATGGTAGACCTTGCAAAAATCACGGTGATTCTGAATTTGGAAGCACTGCGGAGTGCAAAACAGCTGCGCGCTACTCTGGGGCATACGAGATACTACAGGGAGTTCATCAAAAGCTATGCCCAAATCATTGCGCCGATGGAAAAGCTGTTGAAAAAGGATGTCACGTTCTGTTCGAATGATGACTGTAAGAAAAACCTGGATGTATTGAAATTAAAGATGGTTATTGCGCCGATTCTGGTCTTCTCGAACTGGAAGAAATAATTTCATGTCCATGTTGATGTGTCGAGTATAGCATTGGGGGAAGTACCAACATAGGAGGGCGGAGAAGGCTTGGATCACCCTATCGCGTTTGCGAGTTACAGATTATCTAAAGCAGAAAAGAGCTATTCCACCACTGAACATGAGGGATTGGCTATGGTATATGCACTCCAGAAGTATCGACACTACTTGATAGGAGGTCACTTTAAGATGTATATAGATCATTCTGTGTTGGGGGGGGCACATATGCGGATGGATTTTATTATTCCAAGAATATGATTTTGAAGTTGTTATGAAGCCTGAACAATTAAACGTGAGACCAAATCACCTGTCACACATTGAGATAGGAGATGAACCTACTAGTCTGGAGGAAGGATTACCTGATGCACATCACTTTGCTTTTTACATAGCGGATGGAAATTTTGAAGATATAATTCACTTTCTCACAACTGGAACTATGCCAAAAGGGTACTCTCTCTAGTAGAAGAAGGAACTAGTGGTGCGCGCGATAGATTTCTCTGTCATTGCGGGGCACCTATAAAAGATGGGGAATGATGAGATACTGCGAAGGTATGTACCTGGGTTTGAATGAATCAATATCCTCGTGGATGCTCATGGGGGCATTGCGGGAGGACATTATGCAGGGAGAGAAACCGCACATAAGATTCTTCACGCAGGGTTGTGGTGGCCGACCCTTCATCAGGATTCAAAAGCACATTACAAGGCTTGTGATGTATGTCAAAGAATAGGTAAACCATAACAGAGGGACGAGATGCCTTTGAATCTGAAAATGACATTGCAACCCTTTGAAAAGTGGGCAATCGACTTTGTAAGACCTATCAAACCTCAAGGAAAGACAGGTGCGAGATATATTATCATTGCGATAGAGTACCTAACTTGTTGTTCAGAAGCGCAGCCAATAAAGGATTGCAGGGCCGTGACGGCTGTGAATTTTCTGTTTGAACATGTATTGACGTGATTGAGATGTCCGAAGATCTTGATGAGCAATCGCGGTACACATTTCTTGAATGAGACGATCAGCGCGTTGACAGAAGAATTTCAGGTGTATCATCAGAAAAGCACACCATATCACCTGCAAGCTAATGGGACAGTAGAAGCATTCAACAAAGTACTGGGGACTGCACTGACTAAAGTATGTAATGTGTAGAAAAGTGATTGGGACCTCTGCGTACCCGCAGTATTATGGGCTTATAGGACGACATGCAAGAAACTGATAGGACAGACACCTTTAAAGCTTGTCTATGGAGTGGAAGCTGTAATGCCTATGGAATACATCATGCCTAGTCTATGCATAGCAATGCTTATAGGTATGATGGATCACAGAGCCATGGAAGAAAGGCTTGTACACTTGGAGGAGCTCGAAGAAGAACAATTTTTGGCTGGATTTCACCAGTAGGTCCAAAAGCAGTGCGAAAAGGCTTGGCAAGATCGACATATTAAGTTGCGCACCTTTAAGGTGAATGATTTGGTGTTTTTATCTGATAGTAAGTTTGATAAGTTCCCAGGGAAGCTCAGAATGCATTGGCTGGGACCATATGTTATTAGGGAGATCATAGATGGTGGCACGGTGTAGTTGGTAAAGTTAAATGGAGAAGTCTTCCCAGGAAAAGTCAATCACAGTCATTTGAAGGTGTACACAGGTGGTCCGACCATTTTACTAGCTAACAGAAGCACAATCTTAGTGCTCTAGTCAGCTGAAAGGAGTCCCAAGACTATAAACTACTCTTCCCAGGAGCTACGCGATATTAGGTTTGCACGCAGTAGCGAAGTGTCATAGGGTCCACGACAATGCGAGGGTAGCTGCGCTGCCGCATGGGTCAGCTGGAAAGTGACTATTATAGTCACTATTCACAATGTGATGCTTGGTTTGAGATCAAATGGAGTGTGCGACAGGCATTTAAGGCGAACTTTATTGACCCGATTCTTGAAAATCTTCCGCCAAGTGAGCATTAATGGACCGAATGTGGGGGGAACGGTCGAATTCAAATTCAAAAGGCACTATAAATTACAAAGGGGTGTCCAACAAACAACACTTGGCAATTTGAGAACTGAGCTGTTGTGCCCCTAGACACTCATGAACCCAAACTTGTTCGATATTTTGAAGGAAAAGTTATTGTTTGAGAACTTACCCGAGCCGTTGAGAGAATTGTGGAATAACATTATGGCAGCGCTTGAGGAAGCCATGGATATCGGAGCAATGACCCTAAGGAGGCCGCGTAGGCCACGATGATAGGAGAAGCCCTAGAAGGTGCCAGGATAGTCACAGGAATCCCTAAATCTCCATGCACGTCGAGACCCAAGAAAGACAAGCAGCCTATGGTACCAGTGCACGTGTCCCCTAGGAATCCGTTAAGGACTAGGCTTACCATGGAAGAAAAGGGGAAGGCAATCAATTTGGAAGCTAATGAGGAGGAAGACTTTGAATAAATCTTGGTAGATGAGGAGGAGGATGTAGAGATGGAGGTAGAAACCCAAGGTGTAGACCCTCTCACTAGGTTGCCTGCATATCTTCCTCCGCAGAAGGGAAAAGCAAGGGTTCCCAAAGACATAGATGAGAGCAAAAGATCTCTGTAGACTCTGTTGCTCCCTGATGACAACATTTTTGAAGGAGCGTACTTGGGGCGAGTGCCTGTACTAAAATTTGGAGACTGGAACTCGCGAACCACAAGAAGTTCCCACATTTGGCAACCGCGTAGGTCATGTGCCAGAAGAAAGACGCGTTGATGGGAGTTATAGAGTTGGAGTCGCGTAAGTGGCTGAGAGGTGTAGAAATGGAAGGATCGTTAAACCTGATCTAGGCGCTGCATTACCATCGCACCCCAGTGGATATTTTCATCATCAGGCAGCTGCTCTACCTGGTGCATGATGGGTGCTTGTGGCTGGAGGAGCCTATCCCCATCATGAACCACTTAATTCATAGAATTACCAGGCTCCCTTGCAAAGGGGAGGTCCAACGAACATCTCGGGGGGTAAAAGTGATGATTTGGCCATCACGGAGGCCATGAAGAAGAAGTTCAAGCTGGAGAAGAAGAAGAGAGGATATGCAATTTCCAACATAAAAAACATTGCGGTCAAAGTCGTGATGTAGATATTAGCCGAAAAGGTTATGCGGAAGTGCCGCATGGATGAGGTGCCCACACCGGTGGTTGCACTTGTTAGCAATGCGTAGAAGGGGTCCAATTTAACTAGGTGGACTACTTGTGCAGAGAGTTCCTTGAGAACTGCTGTGAGGCACAGGAGCAGGGGAAGACTTTTCATTATGCATGGTTGCTGTTGTCCATCGTGATGGTGGCATGGGAATTTCCCAAGCACAACTAGTTCTCGACGATTGCACAAAACCTTCCGGAGGCAATGAAGTACGTTTCGGTGTGGGCAACTAGAGATGTGCAGAGAATCAAGGATAGTAAGATATTCTAGGTGTTCATGGAGATGAACATCAGAATGGGGATTAATCGCAAGCTATGGTTATCGCCCACGGTTTATAACAATTTGCAGAGCTTCGTGGAGTTCAAGGCAAATTTCCACCATGTGTACATCAGGGCGAGGAAGGACCCTGCAAAGACTTGGCACGAGCTCCCTTATCTGGCAACGGACGATGTCATATTTGCCATCCTTGAGTAATGGTCATCGGAGTGGCATGCTCCAGCCAGCTCTGCAATGGAAGTAGAGAAGTCCTTCATGCAAAGGAAAAAGGATGAGGCAAAACTGTGGATGGCGCAGTTGGCAGAGAAGCGAAGGAAGGAACCATCAACAACCAAGGCCTAGGAGGCGCGCGACGCTGTGAAGGCGGCATAAGAGCAGCAGAAGGCAGTAGAGGAGGAGCACGAAGGCCAGAAGTCGCCTTCGCCTGATCAGGAAACAAATATAGAGCAAGGTGGTTCGGACCCGCAGACATCGTCCACGCAGTTGAAACAACAATGCCCAAGAGAGCAGGTAGGGCCGCGGAAGAAGTCGAAGGCTTTGAAAACTTCTTTCGACCCGATCACCCTCACTAAGGGGGATCTACTTGACATTGGGGAGATGGTGAGGGATGTCACCACAGAGACCCTTCAACAGTTTGCGGAGGATAACTAGATGGTGTTGGGGGCCCTTCGGGCACAGATACATGAGTTGCAAGTGCACACTCCACAGGTTGGCACTCTGTCAACCAGACTCGCAGTAGGCACGCCGACGGTTGGGGAAATGTTGCATGCCAGAATGAACAACACTATAGTGCTACTAGAGGGAGAACTCGTTACAGAAAATGAAGCCGACATGCCTATGGTAAGTGGGCTAAAGGGGATCAGGATAAATATCGCTGCGCTCGCTCAGGAGACGCTCTACATTTTGCAGGATGGAGTTACTATAGAATTGCGAGCCAGGGAGGGTTGCGCACTTGAGGCCATGAGTGAGCAGCGCATCAACATTGAACAGTTGAGCCTGCAACGCGACGAGGTAGTGGAAAAGAACCGACAAGTAGTCCAGGTGGTTGAGGAAGCCTGCTAGATAATCCCGAAGTTGGCCATCCAAGCAGAGGAACCAGCGGAGGTGCGCATCCAGAAACTAGCAGTAGGGGTACGTGAGGCAAACAAAGAGATGGCTAAGGTTCAACTGGAGTTGAACCTTCAGATATCCAAAATACAATTGAAGGCACAACATTCAACTCCACTAGAGGTCAAAGAATAGCGCACCAGCGCGATTACAGTAGCAATAACGGAGGTTAAAAGTGCAGCGAAAGGCTGCACAAAGCTGTTCGAGGAGTCGTTCGAGGTTAAAAGCTGTAAATTATAGTGTTGGGTCATAGAGTAGGATAAGGCTCTGCAGCTGAGTGCGCAGAGGCCTAGTAGTCTGCAACTGAGTGCGCAGACCCTTGCAGTTGAGTGCGCAGGGTGAGTCAAGTCTGTAACAATTGGAAGTATTAATAAAGAGAAGTTTCATATCCATTCTATGTATTTATTTCCTGTTTTATGCATCTATTACATTGAATATACATTGCATTTTTAATGCTTATATTGTTGGCATTATGATACATATGTTGTACTTGATGGCGACCCACTCATCTCAGATGATAAATTATAGTGCAAAAAAAAGTTCATGGAATTTTATGCAGAGAAAAGTTTATTTCATGTGGAGAAAAGTTCACGGAATTTTATGCTTATAAAAGTTTATAAAAGTTTATTTCATGTGGAGAAAAGTTCACGTAATTTTATGCAGAGAAAGGTTTATTTCATGTGG
>APFE031286306.1:82527-105741 GCA_000404065.3 Pinus taeda
TACAGATCTATGATTGGAAGTCTACTTTATTTGACAGGTACCCGACCGGACATCATGCATGTAGTAGGAATAGTTGGAAGATTTCAGGCAAATCCAAAGGAGACGCATCTTCAGGCAATGAAGAAAATTTTCAAATATCTTCAAGGGACACAAAATTATGGCTTATGGTATCCTAGAGATACAGATCTCACACTTCATGCTTATACAGATGCAGATTGGGCCGGAAGCATGGATGACAGGAAGAGCACAACTGGTGGTGCATTCTTTATGGGTTCCAGATTAGTATCTTGGTTCAGCAAGAAACAGAGTTCGATTGCCTTATCTACAGCTGAAGCAGAATATGTTGCTGCTGCATATTGCTGCACTCAACTCCTTTGGATGATGCAGACCTTGCAGGATTTTCAAATCACTTGTACACCACCTATCTCTATCTTATGCGATAACACAAGTGCAATCAGCATCTCAAAGAATCCCTTCATGCATTCAAAAACCAAGCACATACCAATCAAGTATCATTTTCTCCGGGAACAAGTGCTTGAACAAAAGGTCAAGTTGGAGTATGTTCCTTCTAAGGAACAAGTTGCTGATATTCTCACCAAACCATTGCCCAGGGAGACTTTTGAATACCTCAGGCCAAAGCTGGGGGTTGTTGATGCATCATCTTATTGTTGAGACTCTTCTGATTGTTGGTTGTACGCATGATTCATCTGGGGTATATGCGTACATGTGCTGGGTTGCGGCACAGGTTTAGGGGGAGAATATAATGCATTGTTGGCATTATGGAGGATGTACAAAAGGAGATCATGGGAGCTGGTCTGAATATAGCTGCAATATGTCTCTATCTCTTTCTTGGTCATTCATGGTGTCTGGTGGTTTATGGTTCTTCTTTGCAAATCTGGTTCATATTCAGGGGGAGCATGTTCTTAGGGGGAGCATAACCCTTTGCCCTTGATGTCAAAGGGGGAGAATGTCGCTGAAGTTTTTGAGGTTGCCATCAAGTCCAAAGGGGGAGATTGTTGGAATTATGTTTCTGGTATGGTTATATGTTACAGATGTTGTACTTGATGGCAACACCCATGGCATGGCTCTCAATGTGATGAGAATTAAGAAGTACGCAGGAGAAAAGTTCATGGAATTTAATGCAGAGAAAAGTTTATAAAAGTTTATTTCATGTGGAGAAAAGTTCACGGAATTTTATGCAGAGAAATATTTCATGTGGGAAAACTTACCTTTGGTCCATGGTAGTTAGTCCTTGGAATTTGAACCTATGGTTTTTGGACCATGGCATCTCGACAGACGTGTTGAAAAGTTTATTTCATGTGGGAAAACTTACCTTTGGTCCATGGTAGTTAGTCCTTGGAATTTGAACCTATGGTTTTTGGACCATGGCATCTCGACAGACGTGTTGATACCTAGTATTGAGTTGATGGTATTGGTTTGTTATGGTTTTGGCCCATGGTATTGGTCCATGATTTGAGGAAGAGCTTGCCTATATAAAGCAAGGAGATCATTTGGCTTGTGCATGCTTTTGGGTTGAATATATTAAGATCTGAAATATTGGGTTATTGTTTCAAAAGCTCGATCTATATGAAAGTGAAGTGGAAAGAGAATCTGTGAAGGGTGATCTCTCGAGCGCTGCAGCTACGGAATTGCGGAGGCGCCGCAGGAGACGCCGCAGGAGGCGCCGCAAGAGACGCCGCAGGAGGCGCCGCAGGAGACGCCGCAGGAGGCGCCGCAGGAGATGCCACAGGAGGCACCGCAGGAGACGCCGCAGGAGGCGCTGCAAGAGACGCCGCAGGAGGCACTGCAGGAGACGCCGCAAGAGGTGCCGCAGGAGATGCCGCAGAAGGTGTTCTGGGTTTAGTTTTCTGTTATTGTGGATTTGGTTATCTGGGTGACTTACTCGTACTTGATGATCATTTGATATTTATGGATCCAGTTTGAAAATTTATGAAAAATGTTCCTTGAAAGAAAAGAAGTAGGGGGTTGTAGCTCCCTTCCAGGAGAGACTGGAAAACGAGAGAGAGTTGTAGCTCTCTGCAGGTTGCAGCCTCCGTACTGGTAAAGGACTGCACCAGTACAAAATCATTGTAAAAGAAGTTTCTAATTGAAAGAAGATAGAGACATATTGCAGCAGGTGGTTTTCACCCACATTGGGTTTCCACCTTATATCTGGTGTTCTTTGATGTGACTGTCTGTTTTTCTTGTTCATTGCTCATTGTTTTATGGTACTGATATGCAAAAATAATTCAAAGTATAAATAAGGAAGAATTGTTAAAAGGACTAGATAATACTGATTCACCCCCCCTCTTAGTATTATTTTCAACAAGTTTACAGAGAACAATTGAAAATTATCTATACAAAATTTTTAGAAACAAATAGCAAATTTGTATTTCTTGCAGAAAAAACCCAAATTCAAAAAAAAAATTGGCTGAATCGGAGGTCGGATGAGGGAGATATTATTGATTTAAAATCAACTCTTTTTCTAGAAAATTTCATTACGGTGGGAAAGTGGAAACAGATTGGTGTCCTAGCCAAGAACCTGTATGCACTTGAGGTACAAGATGCACACAAAGTCTTTAGGAGCAAGGAAAAGGTTAGATACTTGGTGTTTGAGAGGGAGAGTAAATTACCTCTCAACATGCGGTGCCAGAAGAAGTCTCAAACGATTGTGGAGGAGCCACGATTGGTGCAGCAGCTTTAGGAGGTTGTCGAGCAGCCATAGTAGGGGAAGCTGAGAGGAGATCAAGTAGAGACATCTGCTCATGCAGAGACCTCTAGTAGGGGGAAAATTCGAGCCAGGTGGGCAGAGGGATCACATGCAGCCATACCTCTAGGTAGGAGCTGGGGTGATGTGGAGTGATCGTCCCAAGGAGCAGGGGCAAGATCCTTGAGGTACCCAACCTCTTTGATTTGACTTTGCTATAGGAGCCTTGATGAGGAGTAGCAGGACTGACTAATTGGGTAGAGACATATGCAGATGGAGCAATAGAGAGAGCTACAGTGTAGGAGTCCCAGGACTGTGTAGAGCTAGTAAGCTGCAAGGATGTGAGAGGCACAGGAGTGTTGCTCTAGTGCAGGATGGCACAGAGAGGTGTGCAATGGTGCAAGATGCATGGAGTGTTGTAGCATCTCAGAGGTTAGAGAGGGAGCATTTGTCAGCAACAGGTAGAGCTTCAACATCAGAGTATGTTTCTAGCCCAACAGAGAGGTCAGTTGGGAGTTTTTTTGTTCCGAGAGTTGCTGGAGCAACCACACCTAGTAGAAGTGTTGCATGTAGAACATTCCAGAGGTACAGGATCAGGTTCGAGTTGAATGCCTTTCTTGTTGAGAGGGAGTGTTGAAAAATGGCAACAATAAATGCTAAAAATAGAAGTGCTAAAAATAACAGTTTGGGTACCAGTGCTGGATTGGGTAACAGGGAATGAGAAATGGAAGTTCTAAAAATAGAATTCTATTTTTAGTAATTCAGGATGGATTCCTATTTTAGTCAATCCCTAGACTAAAAATATTAAGTAAAATTCGAATTTGATATTAAGAGCAGTTTTAAAATTAATTAATTAATTCATCTTGAGTTAATTAGTTAAGGAAAATCAAACTTGAAGTCTATGTGAGGACATGCAACAATTTATCTATTAATTGAGGAATTTATCCATTAGTTAAGGAGATAAGGATGAGTTCTAATTTGAGTAGTAATTATTTGGCTCAGATAACTGAGTTAAGTCCAGTTATACTTGATTTAAACAGTTTGTTTAAATTAATGTGAGTTTAGTTAGTTAATACTTGCATGCATGTAACTGCTTCACTTCAGATAACTAAATATTCTCTCATAAATAACTCATGCATGTTAGTTCAAAGAAAGACCTAGTTGAGATTAGAGGAGGGTTAATGTACTATCAGTTGGATGAATTTTTCCTATAAAGGAAAATCATCCAAGCAGAAGGATTAAGGTTTCTTGAGGATTGTGCAATTTTACAGGGTCTGAGTTTAGTGTTACACTTGGTAATAGGAGGATCACCCAGGAAAAACTACTCAAGTAAATAGGAGGCTTGGAGGTTGGAGGAGAAGGCTTAGGAGAAGTCTTGATTGCCTGTGAGCATCCAAGAGGATTGCACTAAGAACTGGCTAGCTGTGAGAGCTAAGGCTTTGTGTAATCCTTATGTATTTCTACCTTCATCTGTGAAGATTGTACTGACAGCTGGCTAGTTGTGTGAGAGCTAAGGCTTTGTATAAATCCTATGTATGATAATACAGAGAGTGGGGTTTTAGGTTGAGGCTTTCCCTTGGTAAATTATTCTGTTTTATGTGTGATTGATTTCTCCATATTAGTTATATGTGTTCTTATTGATGTTGCTCATGTTCGATTAAGCTTTCGGTAAATTGATTGTAGAAGTAGATCAAGTATTTTGCTTTAGTATATTGCATTATCAGGTGATCTAGAAGTGGGAATTTCTACATGGTATTGGAGCAAAGGTGATCAAAGGAGAGAACAATATACTGAGAGGAGATTTCAAAGTTTTGAGTTTTGGGCCAAGATTTTGTAGAGAAAATCTGAAAATTTATGTACAAAATTTTCATAGACAAATAGTAGATTTGTATTCCTTGCATAAAAAGACCCAAATTCAAAACAAAAATTGGCTGAATCGGAGTTCGGATGAGGGAGATATCGTTGATTTAAAATAAGCTCTTTTTCTAGAAAATTTTGTGATGGCTAGAAAGTGGAAACAGATTGGTGTGCTAGCCAAGAACCTGTATGCACTTGAGGTACAATATGCATGCAAAGCCTTGAGGATCAAGGAAAAGGTTAGATACTTGGTGGTTGGGAGGGATAGTAAATTACCTCTAAACATGCAATGCTAGAAGATGTCTCAGATGATTGTGGAGGAGCCATGATTGGTGCAGCAGTTTCAGGAGGTTGTGGAGCAGCCAAAACAGGGGAAGCTAAGAGGAGATCGAGTAGAGAATTCTACTCATGCAGAGACCTCTAGTAGGGGGAAACTTCGAGCCAAGTGGGCAGAGGTATCACATGGAGCCATACCTCCAGGTAGGAGGTGGGGCGATGTGGAATGATCATTCCAAGGAGGAGGGGCAGGATCCTTGAGGTACCCAACCTCTTTGATTCGACTTTGCTACAGGAGCCCCAATGAGGAGTAGCATGACTGATGATTGGGTAGAGACAGATGCATATTGAGCGGCAAAGAGAGCTACAATGCATAAGTCCCAAGACTGTGTAGAGCTAGCAGGCTGCAATAATGTGAGAGGCACAAGAGTGTTGCACTAGTGCAGGATGGCACAGAGAGGTGTGCAATGGTGTGAGATGCATGGAGTGTTGCAGTAGCTCAAAGGTTAGAGGGGGAGCACTTATTAGCAGTTGGTAGAGATTCAACATTAGAGTATGTTTCTAGCCCAACAGAGAGGTCAGTTGGGAGTTTTTTTTTTGTTCCGAGAGTTGCTGGAGAAAACACACTTGGTAGAACTATTGCATGCGGAACATTCCAGAAGTACAAGATCTGGTTCGAGTTGAATGCCTTTCTTGTTGAGAGGGAGTGTTGAAAAATGGCAACAAGAAATGCTAAAAATAGCATTGCTAAGAATAACAATTTGGGTACTAGTGCTGGATTGGGCAATAGGGAATGAAAAATGGAAGTGCTAAAAATAACATTCTATTTTTAGTAGTTCAGGATGGGTTCCTATTTTAGTAAGTCCCTGGACTAAAAATAGGAAGTAAAATTTGAATTTGATATTAACAATAGTTTGAAAATTAATTAATTAATTAATCTTGAGTTAATTGGTTAAGGAAAATCAAACTTGAAGTCTATGTGAGGACATGCAACAATTTATCTATTAATTGATGAATTTATCCATCAGTTAAAGAGGTAAGGATGAATTCTAATTTGAGTAGTATTTAGTTGGCTCAGTTAACTAAGTCAACTCTAGTTATATTTGATTTAAATAGTTTGTTTAAATTAATGTGAGTTCAGTTAGTTAATGCTTGCATGCATGTAATTGTTTCACTTCAGATAACTGAATATTCTCTCATAAATAACTCATGCATGTCAGTTCAGAGAAAGACCCAGTTGAGATCAGAGGAGGGACAATTTACTATCAGTGGGATGGATTTTTCATATAAAGGAAAATCATCCAAGCAAAGGGATTAAGGTTCCTTGAGGATTGTGCAGTTTTATGGGGTGTGAGATCACTGTTACACTTGGTAATAGGAGGATCACCCAGGAAAAATTACACAAGGAAATAGGAGGCTTGGAGGGTAGAGGAGAAGGCTTAGGAGAAGTTTTGATTACATGTGAGGATCCAGGAGAATTGCACTGAGAGTTGGCTAGCTGTGAGAGCTAAGGCTTTGTGTAATCCTAATGTATTTCTTCCTTCATCGGTGAGGATTATACTGAGAGTTGGCTAGCTGTGTGAGAGCTAAGGCTTTGTCTAAATCCTATGCATGATAATACAAAGAGTGTGGTTTTAAGCTGAGGCTTTCCCCGGGTAAATTCTTCTATGTTATGTGTGAATGATTTCTCCATATCTATTGTCTGGGTTCTTATTGATGTTGCTCATGTTTGAATAAGCTTCCAATAAATTGGTTGTAGAAGTAGATCAAGTATTTTGCTTTAGTATATTGCATTATCAGGTGATCTACAGGTGGGAATTCCTACATGGTAGGAGAGAAAAGGTGATCAAAGGAGAGAACAGTATACTGAGAGGAGATTTGGAAGTTTTGAATTTTTGGTCGAGATTTTGCAGAGCAGATATGAAAATTTTTGTACAAAATTTTCAGAAAAAAATAGCAGATTTGTATTCCCTATGGAAAAAGACCCAAATTCAAAAGAAAAAATCCATTGGATCGGAGTTTGGAAGAGGGAGATATCGTTGATTTAAAATAAGCTCTTTTTCCAGAAAATTTCATGATGGCGGGAAAGTGGAAACGGATTGGTGTGTTAGCCAAGAATCTATATGCACTTGAGTTACAAGATGCATGCAAATCCTTGAGGAGTAAGGAAAAGTTTAGATACTTGATGGTAGAGAGGGAGAGTAAATTACCTCTCAACATGCAGTGCCAAAAGAAGTATCAGACGATTGTGGAGGAGCCACGATTGGTGCAGCAGCTTCAGGAGGTTGTGGAGCAGCCATAGTAGGGGAAGCTAAGAGGAGATTGAGTAGAGACATCTAACTCATGCAAAGACCTCCAGTAAGGGGAAACTTCGAGCCAGGTGGGTAGAGGTATCACGTGGAGCCATACCTCTAGGTAGGAGGTGGGGCAGGACCCTTGAGGTACCCAACCTCTTTGATTTGGCTTTGCTACAAGAGCCCTGATGAGGAGTAGCAGGACTGATTGAATGGGTAGAGATAGATGCAGATGGAGCGACAGAGAGAGCTACAGTGCAAGAGTCCGAGGACTGTGTAGGGCTAGCAGGCTACAATAATGCAAGAGGCATGGGAGTGTTGCACCAGTGCAGGATGGCACAAAGAGGTGTGCAATGGTGCGAGATGCATGGATTGTTGCAGTAGCTCAGAGGTTAGAGAGGGAGAACTTGTCAGCAACAGGTAGAACTTCAACATCAGAGTATGTTTCTAGGCCAACAAAGAGGTCAGTTGGGAGTTTTATTTGTTTCGAGATTTGCTGGAGGCACCACACTTGGTAGAAGTGTTTCATGTAGAACATTCCAGAGGTACATGATCGGGTTTGAGTTGAATGCCTTTCTTGTTGAGAGGGAATGTTGAAAAATGCCAACAAGAAACGCTAAAAATAGAAGTGCTAAAAATAGCAGTTTGGGTACAAGTGTTGGATTTGGCAACAAGGAATGAAAAATGGAAGTGCTAAAATAGCATTTTATTTTTAGCAGTTCAGGATGGATTCCTATTTTAGTGAGTACTTGGACTAAAATTAGGAAGTAAAATTCAAATTTGATATTAACATTAGTTTGAAAATTAATTAATTAATTCATCTTGAGTTAATTAGTTAAGGAAAATCAAACTTGAAGTCTATGTGAGGACCTTGAAGTCTATGTGAGGACATGCAACAGTTTATCTATTAATCGAGGAATTTATCCATTAGTTAAAGAGATAAGGATGAGTTCTAATTTGAGTAGTAATTAGTTGGCTCAGTTAACTAAGTCAAGTCGAGTTATATTTGATTTAAACGGTTTGTTTAAATTAATGTGAGTTCAGTTAGTTAATGCTTGCATGGATGTAACTGTTGCACTTCAGATAACAGAATATTCTCTCATAAATAACTCATGCATGTCAATTCAGAGAAAGACCTAGTTGATATCAGAGGAGGGATAGTGTACTATCAGTTGGATGGATTTTTCCTATAAAGTAAAATCATCCAAGTAGAAGGATTAAGGTTCCTTGAGGATTGTACAGTTTTATAGGGTGTGAGATCAGTGTTACACTTGGTAACAGGAAGATCACCCAGGAAAAACTGTGCAAGGAAATAGGAGGCTTGGAGGGCATAGGAGAAGTCTTGATTGCCTGTGAGCATTTAGGAGGATTGCATTGAGAGCTCGCTAGCTATGAGAGCTAAGGCTTTATGTAATCCTGATGTATTTCAGCCTTCATCTATGAGGATTGTACTGAGAGCTGGCTAGCTGTGTGAGAGCTAAGGCTTTGTATAAATCCTATGTATGATAATATAGAGAGTGGTGTTTTAGGCTGAGGCTTTCCCTGGTTAAATTCTTCTATGTTATGTGTGATTGATTTCTTCATATCAATTATATGTGCTCTTATTGATGTTGCTCATTTTCGATTAAGCTTCTGCTAAATTGGTTGTAGAAGTAGATCAAGTATTTTGCTTTAGTATATTTCATTATCAGGTGATCTACTGGTGGGAATTTCTACATAATTTTAAGAAATTTTATATATGAGAATGATCTACACAAAGAGATAAATAAGTTATGCGTATTTAAACTTAATTTTTTTATGCAAAATTATATTTTTTATAATTTTTTGAAGTGGGAAAAATCAATATTTGAATTGCATTTGTCAGATACACGCATTCACATATGATTTTTTCTACTATTTAAATAAATTCAAAAACCAAGAGTATCATTTTGAAGAGGACTAATAAATGAATATGGTGGAGTTTTTTTGTTTTTTTTTTTCATTCAACCACTTTGAAACTGTACAAAAAAAATTCAATCGTAATGTTTAAAAGAAATTAGATGAAATATATCATATGAATTCGAAAATTTCAAACTCATAAGTCATTGGATAGATGATTCCTTAATGAATCCAACATGATCAACTATGTCACCTTAGGACAAATATTTTGTTAAGTCTAGCAGGCTACAAGATGGTGTTGTAGAGAAATATGCAAAAGGGGAGCTAAAGCTCTATTTTTTTAGAACCTCAACAACTCAATCGAGCACTTAAAAAGCTCAATCAAGTATTTAAGGTAAAAATTAAAATAACTTGATCGAGGGTTTAACAAACCCTCGATCGAGCTCTGGACATGGTTAAGGGATCGATCAAGGTATGAATGTTCAATCGAGCCCTTTCAACCATATTTCCCCACCAAACCAATGATCAAATATTCATGGTATTGATTAGGAGTTTTACATACTTAGGAGCTCAATAGAGCTATTGCTTGATTGAGCTCTTGCTACCAAAAAAAAAAAAAAATAGAACTGGACGTTCATTCATGGAAAAATAACACAAAATGTTTTTTAAGGGAAAAATAACACAATGTCGAAATTACACAAAGATTGAAAACAAACATGGGAAAGTGGAGAATTTGATCATGAAAATGAGAGCAAGCGTCAAACACAAAGGAAGTGCAAGAAAAAGCTAGAGAAAATATCGGAAAAAGATGACAGAGATTGAGATAACACAAAGATTATCCAATTCTACAAATTCATGGAAATACAAGTAATTCTTTGTTTGAATTCTCATATTACCCGGTCCATATTGTATGCTTTAGGAAATATGATTCAAGACCAGAAAAAAATGGAGAATGAAACAATATAACTAAGATAAAATAAGGAGTGAAAGTAATACCATGTATTTAAAAATTGAGATGCAACAACAACTAATGAAAAATCACTTGGTGTGATTAAATGTTCATTGTAAATAAAAAACCACTTGAATTTATGAAAATTGTGAACCACCTATGAATTGTAATGGTTGAGGGTAACCCATAAAAACTAAAGACGTGACTTAACGAAAGAAAATGGTTACATTTCCATATTATTTACATGAACTACAATTCATGGCAATATTTACAAGAGGGATGAGCAAAAAAGGGTTTTCACATAGGTGCTCCAAAACCTAGAAACATTAGTTTGATTGAAAATTTATTTCCTTTTAGGAGTTAAAAGAGAGAAAATATGTTAAGATCTAGAAGGAGCAAGAGTATCCCTCCTTCCAATGTGCATGTTGAGAAGACATTCTTTATTAAACATATAACAACATTTAATATTTGTGACATACATCATCATAAAATAATGGTTCCTTGAATCCTAAATGATGATCCATCCATTTGAACACCTCACAAGTTTATTCTTGCAATCCTCATTAAGGCTATGAGAATTTGTTCAATTTTGTTCAATG
This sequence comes from Pinus taeda, assembly GCA_000404065.3. NCBI lineage: Eukaryota > Viridiplantae > Streptophyta > Pinopsida > Pinales > Pinaceae > Pinus > Pinus taeda. The sequence continues at coordinate 93,088 of APFE031286306.1, forward strand.
ACATACACAATGTAGTGTAGATTTGTGCTTGCACAAAAGAGAGTTTATTATTGCATGTCACTAAAATGCTCCATGAAAGGCTCATGATTAATCAATATTATTCGTATAATATAAATGCAAAAGAAATAAATTAGCATGCACATATTGACGATATACTAAATGTTTACAATGTTAATCTTCTTAGACTACATAAATCTAATGTTGATTTTCATCTAGTTGTTTCTCAACAAGTAATCGTGAAATATATTGCAAAGTATGCTTCAAAAGTAGAAAATAGGTTATAAAGTTGTCAATATTTGATGAAAATAATTTAAAACATAAATGACATTGGATATCCTTCTTTGTGTGCATAAAAAAGGTTCCTTGTAGAAACATATAGTTTTTTAAATCCTCTTACCCCTTCCTGTGCCCCACTTGATTGTTGTGCTAAAATTTCCATGTACATTCTCCCAAAAAAAACACTCAAACCACTTGTGCCCCTCTTCACCAAAAATTATAATAATGTGTCCATTGTTGATAGGACCGAAGCATCTTCCTTGTTCTCTAAATCCACTAAAACATCTATCTCAATTTATTTTTGTTTCCTTATCAACAATTTCATTGGTCTTCTCAGACTTCTCATCCCACACTTTTTCCACTTTTTGTTTGGAATTGTGAAGTTACGTATAGTTATGATAAGTTCTTTCTTTAATGAAGTTCTTCTTAATATTGTTTTATGGTAATTTTAGTTACATGTTTAACACTAAATGATATGGTGTCCTAATGAAGAATTTGTTTTCCAACTAATTTGATCTTGAATAGTGATTTTAAAATATTAACATACTTAAAAACTAGTTGAATAAGTTCCTTCCAGTATGGAGTGTGTATTTATGTGTTTTACATGTTTTTTAGTCACCAATTATCTTATAGTTAAATAAATAAATAAAAATAAAAATAAAAGTAAAGATAGTAATATATATATATATATATATATATATATATATATATATATATATATATATATATATATAGATATATATTTCTTTACTTTTATATTTATTTTTATTTTTTCTCTCTCATGATATCAACTTAGCCCTTCAATTTGGTAATCACTAGCTTGATTTTTCAAGAATCTTCCATTCTCTCAATTTCAAAATATTCAATGTATCATTAAGTTAGTAATAATTCCCTCAATATGTATTTATAATTACTCTATAAGAATAATTTATATTAGTTTTTAATCCAAAAACCTTGCAAATTATTATACAATAACTTCTTCAACAAGTTTGTTATTTTCATCCTCTTCTCATTTTTGAGCCACTCTCTTTGTCTTCTTTAGGTTTTTATTTACTCTCAAATTCTTCTAATTTTATTCCTAACACATATTATTTTTTAATCACTTTTCTATTTCCTTCTCTTCTCACAATCCATTTTACTTGGCATTCAATTTTAATTGAAATGTTTGGTGAATGAGATATATGAACAAAAATATAATATGATCCTTGTTGTAGGGATCACTTTTACTTTAGTATAGTGTTTTGAACAAATGAAAAATTGTTTCTAAGAAGAACTAATTTTGAAAGAGGTCAAATGCTTCACTTGGTAAATGTGACTTGTTGTGAAAACAAACAAAACTTCAAACCTATTCAATAGTGTTATGTGGAATTTTGCATCTACGGATAAATACAATTTTGCTACGTGGGTAGCTACACTTAGAACAATAGATTTAAAGTGTGAATCCTTTTTCTAGAGAAGATAAATAAGACAAGGGACCTACTTTTTATCTTTCGCTTTCCCTTTGTCTCGTTTGTATGGCTCCTGTCACTCCTTCTCGATCATAATCCGCTCGACAAGTACCTGCGATCATGAACAGAAGACAAAAACCAATCAAAGAAAAAGATCTATCTATTATAAGCAAATGGAATCGAAAGCATTTACACATATAATCATCATACATAAAGGCAAGAATATGGGAAATGGTGTAAATAGTTTTATTAAGTAGAAGGAAGAATTACAACCATGAAGTCCAATCTATTGTCACTCTTCCAGCTTGCGTTCCAACAAACATCACATCAAAAGCACAACACTTTAGAAGCATAATAATACTTGCTTACAATCTCAAACCTCACACCAGCAGTATCTCCTTACAAATTCTCAAAGTCCAGCCCTTGATCACTTAGATGAGTTCTCAATTTATAGGAAAATGGAGGAAGTTTGGTCATAAATGAGGGTGTTGAATGGCCTTCCAAACTTAGAGTTAGTTTCCATGTAGGAAGGGATGAGAGGATAGGAGGTTACTTAACTCATTCCCTATCCATTTTCGAGCTCATAGGAGATGATAAGTGTGGGAATCTTCTAGAAGGCTCCAGAAGATAAGAATATTCCTAAAACCCTATGAGGATTTCGCTCAATCTCACCCAACGCAGGTCAAAGTGGGCCTAAGTGCTCTAAAATGCACCCTGACATGGGCCTACCTACACTGAAGTGCACTTACCCCTGACCAAGGTTGCGCTGGTTCCTCAAGGAGGCATTTCTAGAGGGCTTCAGGCCAGGAAACTCTTAGGGAAGGTGGAATTTAAAGTGACGACTTGTCTAGGGCATGTAGCAACTGAATTAGGGTTTGATGAGCCTTAAAAGTACTAATCTGAATGATGTGAATGATGTGTCGAGATAGACCTGCAACAGTTTCCCCCTAAAGCATGAAGTCGAAAATGTTAATATCGAGTGATATGCTTTACGATGTGATGAGGAGGTTTCAAAGTGGATGGTGACCCGCATCAATTACAATACATAATATCATGATATTTTTATTTTTTCATGAATTACTAAGGGAAGGAATACCCATGTTTAGCATATGAACTTTCCTTACATGTACATAGATAGTCGTCTACAAATATAGACCCATGATGGGATGACCATCAGTGTAAAGCCATTATACAAATGATTTGGTACTTTCTTGAAATCACAGCCCGAATGGATGAAACTAGATCCAAGGTCTTCTATCTCGTTCGATTGTTCACTCAAGTATGAGTCTAACACTATGAATATGTGATCTGAAGTTGAACATGGGAAGACACTGTCTGATTATCAACCAATGATGTAAGCCATTAAGAGACGCGAGAGAAATCATCGATAATGATAATGATCCTCAAGATACTGCAGTACATTTTGCATGGTGTAAATGAATGTTTTGATGTCGAACACCATACAAAGTCTTTCGTTCGAAGGCTAGTGATGTCAACCCATTGCCGAAAGAGAGAAACTTGTCATTGATGTATGCAAGCCTCAAGGTATTGGTAGGGTGTTTCTAAGTCAACTTCTTGGATAATGTGCTGATATCGACAAGAAAAAACTCGTCCCAGGAGGGCCTTGATGTATCCCACATAAACGACACAAAATGAGTGTAATTATTTTTTAGACATGGAATGTGATTGGCGACACAAGGTTTAGGAACGAAGGTCGTGAAAATGAAGGTTTATGAGTATTGCAAAGGATGAAGTTTACTGAGTGACTTCTCTTGAACATGTCGGTGACACTGAATGGATTGGTAGCATTGAACCAAAACCAAAGTAATGGATGGTATGATAGACCAAGGTATGATGACCATAAAGCAGATAAACCAACCCAAATAGTCATAGTGATGAAGCGAAAATGTCATGTTCAAGAGCGACCTGATACCATAAAGTGGTTTAGCCCTTTTCCCATTTTCCCGAGTCATTGCTGACCAATACCTATTTATTTTTTATCAAGCTTGAGGACAATAACATATGCTTGTTGTATAATTCCACCCTTTGAGTGAATCCATCGCTACGTGATGTTTTAACGAGTCTAGCAAAGGTGAAATTCGGTCTTGTCATCATGGACAAGCTTGTTGCTATTTGATGTTTTAACGAGTTTAATGACAATGATAACTTGACCCTTTTCATGTTTAGATAGTTTGAAAAGGGATAAAAGGAAAACTCCACAATTTCTTTTTCATAAGTTTGTCTCTCAAGTTTGAGAAAGTGTAAAATAATACGAGAGAGAACCTATTGACCATGTTCAATAAACGTATTCCTTTTTCGTAAATAATATATCTCAGTTCGGAAAAGGGTTAAACCTATACTGAGTAGATGTCATTTCCAATCAGTTAACGAGTTGAAAAGGACAAGCGCTCAACAATATTTTCATACTTTAAGAGTCTAAAAAGATCTTAAAGAGGACTCCAAGGGGGTTCCTTTTTCGATGTTTAATAGAGCTCGAAAAAGAGATAAAAGTATGCTCTATGGTCAAAATAAAATTCACGATTGTGCACATCAAATTCTATAAGTCAACTGTAAATCTATTCAAAGCAACACTAAGTGGATTAAACATGCATGTTTCATTGGTAAAAATAGGTAAATACTAAAGTTTACTCATTTAATGATCATGAAATGAACATAAAACAAGAGTTTACCATGTTATTTTCACCATTTGATATTTACCATTCAGTTTGTGCTCTAACCCTGTTATTTACCTCGATCTTCAGTAGCTGATTGTGAGAGATTCTGTAGATAATTTCTCGTGCTGTCCGAACCATGTAGGAGATCTACCCTTCCTCTTTCTTTTCATGTCATTCTTTTACAGTTTCATGCAAGTTTTTAGGGTTTTTAGGGCCCCTAGGTTAGAATATTTTACCCTAGGATCAACGCAACCTTCCATGTCAAAAAATGCACTACAGAGCACCCAGAAAGAAGGGTAGCTTCTCTACAACACACTATCTCCTTTCCTGGGCTATGGTCGGCGAGTTTCACAAACTTGTTTCACCTATTTGGCCCAAAATTTCTCCATTTTTTTGCATGAAATGGATCCTAACTAAGCTTATGGCTTGATTTCAGGCTTTCATCGGATCATAATTTCTATTACTTGGTGAGAAAGAGAGCATGAAGAATAATGCATGGTTTCCCTAAATGATCTAGGTACTATTGAGGCCCTCAGAAACTATGGGTTGCTCAAATACTTCAGGGTGTCTGGGATGAGGCAACACTTAGAACTATTGTAGTTCCTAGTTCATGCATGGGATCCAATGGATCAGGATTTTCACATAAGGGACAAAGTGCTCCCTATTATGATCAATAATGTTTACTTTCTTAGAAGTTTGTAGAGACTTGGTGCCCCCATTTCTCTTTCAGGTTCTTCCCATGGGGGTGAATTAGTGAGGGACTATGTTCGACAATTCTGTTGGCCAAGTACATAGCCTAATAAAGTCGGAAAGATAATCCTCAAAGATATTCATGATTTTCCTTTGAGAACAATCCTATTCACTATTGCAAAGTTGGCAGGCAGTGTGACACTTCATTTGGCGAACAGATCATACATGCATTATGCACTTGAGTGTCTTGAGCTAATTTTATTCAACTGGTGTGAGGCTATACTTTCTTCATTGAAAAAGAAGTTAACAAAGGTAAAGCGTGGTAAGACAAAGAATTTTAGCTATGGGTCACTCCTAATTACTTTTATCTTTGAGAGAATTCCATTGATGCAACCTCACCATGTAACACTAGGTGTAGCTAGTCCTAGAGATCCACTGATGTAGAGGTGGGTCGAATTGATGGCTAGACATGTTTCCTAGTCATCGATTACATTTTCTACTACATTATTTAGTTGGCTCTATTAACAACACATTATCATCGAGGAGTATCCATATGCAGGGATGGATTTTCGTGGAGATCCAAAGTTGAGTTTACGAGTGGGTGCTCAATGGGGTCCTATAGGTAAATTGCCTTTGACCAAACGTTTTTGATTTTTAAATTTCTACATGTTTTTGTGTTTTTGATGTTTCCAATACTAAACTAAAATTTTTCTCATGCATACAGTTGTTGGTACTATTCGACCTATGGGACATCAATAGGAGGAAGGTGGACCAACATGGAGACATGTTGGGAGAGCAGTGCTCCAGGATTTGGATTTGACCGAGACACTGGCAGAGTTGCAGGATCATGTAGAGAGGTCAACAGTCGATATTTCAGATATCTGGATCGAGGAGTTACTTATGGGGCTGCAGCGCATACTATTGGTGTTCCTGGCTGTTAGATGTGGCTATTGCGCATGATAGCTTAGGCTGTGACCTGTTATCATGAGCATCACTAGGTCTACTTAGGATGATTTTTGTATGCATTTTGAGTTTTTAGGTCATATGATCAAAGATGTCTTGGACACAAATTTTGTAAAAAATTTTAAAACATCTATCTATTTTAACTTTCAGAGTTTTTATATATGGTTATGTGCAATCCTATTCAACTAATGATGTGAATTGAAAATTTACTTTTACATGTGTCACAAATGTCTATTTAACACATAGTTCGCCAATGAATCAGTTAATGTGTTAAAGTTTCTAGAAATATGTTGATACTGAATGTACTCAAATTGTCTTTCTAAAATACAAACTCTAAGGAACATACAAAGAATTGTTAGGTTTCAGATGTTATAAACATTTGTTAGTTTCAGTATGATGAGTTGTGAGTCCAGCCTAATGATGATTTGGCGAATGCCAAGTGAAATGGCATCAGCGAGAAGTTCGATCAACGCGCTATACTCAACAATATTGTTTTTAGAATGATTAATATAAATCCCTTGAAAACTCACTGACTTGCCACTTGGAGCGAAAATGGCTCACGCTACAGAAGATAGGTTCTACGTACTATGACTAGCACCATCGGCATAACCAAAAAATGGTTCCAAAGATTCTGACATCTGCAACAAATGCAAAGTAGATTACTTAACCGCATAGAAACTATAAAAGACACACTGACACACACACATGCAATTAAAAAATATATACAGTGAATTTACTGCACTCAATTAAGCATAGTAACGTTTGAGGTACAACCCATTTCGAGGTTGCGACAATGGAATTCCATCATAATCCACCAACTCGTAGGCACCTTTTGTTAAAACACACTTAACAATGTAAGGACCCATCCATAGTGGTTCAAAATTTCTTGCTCCAAGTTTATCAGCTTCCTGATCATAAAACAAGACCAGGTCTCCTTCTGAGAAAATATGAGGCTTGATATTTCTGTCATATTGTGCCTTGATTTGTTTCTTATGTGCTTCGTTAGCCATTGTGGCTTCATGATGGGTTTCATCTAGATGGATGAGTTTTAATAAATGTGCTTCTTCATTAGAAGTGTTAGGTAATAGGTCAATCATGAGTTTGAGAGATGAAATTTCACATTGTATCAGCAAGATTGCCTCTAGTCCATACACCAATTGAAAGGGTGTGAATCTAGTTGTATTCCTTACCGATGTTTGATATGCCCACAAAGTAGGGTACAAGATTAAATTCTAGTTTTGTTTATGAACCCATATAATTATTTGAAGCATTTTCTTCAAGACTTTGTTGATGGCCTCAACTTGTCCATTAGATTGTGGATAATAAGGATTAGAACTATCATGTGAAAGTCCTAACTTGGCAGTTAACTTAGTCATCATGTTATTGTGAAAATGTGACCCATGATCAGTAACTATAGCCTGTGGTACACCAAACTGGGCAACCACGTGGTTGAAAAGGAAAAGTGCAGCTGTCTTGCCACTGTTGTTTAATGTAGGCATTGCCTCAACCCATTTTCTAAAATAGTCAATGACGACTATAATGTACCCACGCCCCCCAGCCGAGTGAGGGTTGCATGTCATGAAGTTAATGCCCCATTTGGCGAATGTCCCAACAATGATGACATGATGCAATGGTGCAGGTGGTAATCTAGCTTTACGGTCATAGATATGGAATGCATGATAGCTTATGACGACAATAATGAAATATTTGAATATGGTAGGCTAGAAGTAACCAACACGAAGAATTCTCTATGTGGTAGCATAACCAGATAAGTGTGCACCACAAGAAACTAAATGGAAATCATTCAAAACTTTCTTGGCTTCCTCATGTGTGAGGCACCTCCATAAAATCATATCGATGCCACGATGGTAAAGAGTGTCGTTAATGGTCAAATAATCTTTGACTTGGTATTGGATACGTCACTGTTGCGATTGAGAGGTATCAGGCCTGAAAGTTTGGGTCTGGAGATAAATCAGTATATATCCATACCACGGGTTAGATGACAAAATCAGGAACAGAGACTCATCCAAAATTGATGGTTCTGATGTTGAATCAATGGTATTCGAGGGAAGGTCACAAAGAATCTCAACGAAAGCTAGAGATTTATTTGATTTGGATTTGATGAATTCCAAATCAAATTCCTACAAAATGATGATCCATTTTGAGTACTTGCCCCCTAGCAATTGACGTGAAAAAATATATCATAGGGTTGCAATCCAAAATGAAAGTGGTCATTTGGAGCAGGATATAGTGGCAAAATCTCTATACAGCTTGAACAACAGCCAAAGCTCACTTTTCGATGTAAGAGTACTTAATTTCTGTATCATTGAGATTGCGACTCAAATAATATATCAGATGTTCAATCCCATCTTCTTCTTGGACTAAAACCATTCCAATGGTTGTATTTGTAGTGGCGAGATACAAGAAATAGTCATTTTGATAATGTGAGGAATACATTAATGAGGCTCTAATCAAGGTATCTTTAATAGCATCAAAGGAAGCTTGCGCAACCTAATCCCAACGGAAGGGCATCCCCTTTTTCAAAAGACGAGTAAATCCTTTAGCCATTTCAACATAATTGGGAATGAACCTCCTCAGAAATTTAGCCTTCCCTTGGATTTTCTGTAACTGTAGTAGATTGGAAGGTGGAGGCAAGTCAAAAATTGCCTGAACCTTAAGTGGGTCAAGTTGAATTCCTTCCTTAGACACTACGAAATGAAGAAAAAAACTAGAACCAACATGAAACACCCCTTTGTGTGGATTGAATCATATTTTGTAGTGTTGGCACCATAAAAATTTAGATCTAAAATGTTGCGAGTGATCAGTCCGCTTTCGTGAATGAGCAGGTAGATCATCAAGATATGGTTGAACAATATGTTTAATGTCATGGAAGGCATAGTTAATTGCCCTCTTAAAATTTTCCCCTGCGTTCTTCAAACCAAAAGGGAGTTTCTTGTACGCGAATGTGCTCCATGGACAAATAAAAGCAGTTTTCGATTAGTCCTCTGGGCAGATATTGATCTGATTATAGCCCTAAAAACCATCAATAAATGAGAATATTTCACATCCAGCACATTCATCAATAATTTGGTCGATAAAGGGAGTGGGATAATTGTCTTTTGGACAAGCTTGATTAACATCACTATAATAGATGCACACTCATATTGCTCCTTGTTTCTTCATGACAAGAACAATATTGGAAACCAAATCAGTAAGAGGAACAGGGTATATGAAACCAACATGCAAAAGTTTTTCGACTTTGTTTTAATGGCAACAACCTTCTTTAGATGAATAGGACGAAGGCGTTATCGCATTGGTTTGACATTAGGATACATTTTGATTTCATGTTCAACTATACTAGAGTCAATACCTAGCATCTCCTCATATGACCATGCAAATATATCTCAGAATTCACGGAAGAGAGCATGGTAAATATCAAGTTCTGATGGAGAATAAGATTTGCCAACATGAATGTTTTCTACAACTCTAGGTTTGGTCGAAATATTGATAGAAATTGTTTCTTTGATATTTGAGAGGTTTCACTTGGAATCTACTGTATCTATGAAAACATAATTCGAAAGGAAATCAACAACTGAAGGGTGATTATGTTCATTTGAAAAATCTTCTATGTGATCTAGAAGATGGGAACGATGATGATAATATTTCCATGGTTCTTGTTCTTGTCATAATTGATTGGGTGATTCCTTCATCTGTAGAAAATATACATGAAAATGGATTAGAGGAAGTACCATATGCTAATGAACAATCTAACCATACAATTGGTGAAGATGGATTTGGGTTCGCCCCGCAAGCCAAAAATATTGATTGCTATGCAAGCTCAATAGGGCTTAGTGGCATGATTTCATTACTACTATCAACTTCAAAATTATTGGTTATCTTCTTAAGTTAGATGAAGTGGAAGATTTCATGTTGCAAGTCTCAACTTGTGCTACTTCCGCCATGTTTGATGGTGGCGGTAGTGAAAAAATACCCATTAGGGAAGAATCCTTGAAGAGACCTACACCAATGTTTTGAAGAGAGAGCGAGGGTCTGTGTACTAATAGAATGCTTCCAGTAACCTATGAAATAGAGGTGAAGAAGGTGATTTGGTCGATAGCTGTGATTCCACCCTTATGAGGGAATGCAATCATACAAAAGTGTGTTGAAACAATAGTAGCCATAGCATATACCCATGGTCTTCCTAGCAAAATGTTGTTGTCAAGGGGTCCGTCAACAACCTCAACTTCAACAATTATTGTTTTACCCCCTAGTTTGATTTGTAAATTACTAAATATTCCACAAGGCTTATATGAGCGACCATCAAAATATTTTAATGTTGTTGGTGAATGTGACAAAAGGTGGTGAGCCAAGTGTTTTCCAACAATTCATAGACATAGTACAAGTAGATGCCCCCTCGTCAATAATGGTTCGATGAATATGTTTATTTAAGTCATTTACCTAAACCAGGAATGCTAATTGTGATGGTAACTTTGGCGTATAACCTGCATGGTTGAAAACCACAAGATTGGAATCATTTGGATCGATTCAACCAATTTATAACAACAAAGCCTACTTTTGGGAGGGACAATTTGAAGCACCTCGAGCGTTGACATAGCAGAAGGTGACTGAGCAAAATCTTCTACTATGTTATAGTTCTGTATAGCTCAAGCTTGAGGCTTAAATGTTTATTTATGTACAACTCCCTTAGGCAGTTTTATTGTTAACTCTGTAGGTTTTAACCCCGTACATAATTTACTTGCATATGAATTCTAAAACACATAAAATAAACAATGCAAGGGCATAACACATAATACACATACACACAAAGATTTAACCCTGTGTTAGTGTCAGTCTTTCCAACCTTCCTCCAGTGATCAAATATGCTCTTACAAAGTGATTTTGAAGTGTCAAGGTCAAATTTTGTCATTTCAGTGAGTCTTCAAGCAAAATTTGGTCACTAGGCATTAGGTCTACGATTTGCTCTCACTCTTTTCAAAGTTGCCCAAATGCCAATCTATGTCACTATTCAGCTGAGTCTATCATCATTCATAGGGTTTTCATTATCATTTCAGTGTCTAATGAGTCATTTTACACCCTTGTTCATGCTTCAGTTGCGCCTAGGTAAGGTCATTTCCCTCTCCTAGGGTTTTGAAGGCAATTTCTCTTGGATGGTCAATCATCGGCAAAACCTTGTTTCCTGATGTTCATACACTTCCCCTATCCTTAAAGCACCTTACCAAAATGCTTCCCATCATTGAGATTCTCCAAATTCCTCATTTTCGCACAAACCTTAGTTTCTAGCTATAACCTGGAAATTTTCTAGGTTGGGCCTGTGTTTGCTCTTTTGGACCCCTTCCCCTCACTCAATCTCTGAGATTCCACTTTCCCCTGCTTCCTAACATCCCTCCCTACTTCCAAAAATTTCCCCAAGAATTTAGAAGCCCCTTATACCCTTCATTTCACTTCATTTCGACAAAATCCCTCGTTCCACACATCGGGATAGGTTTCACTCAAATGATGTTTCAGAGCAATCAAAGATGAATTTTGCAAAACTGAGAGATATTTTTGTTCACAACATGCCAAAAAAGAAAAACCTTCTTCACTTTTTACACAGGTGTCATGGTTTTAGAGAAATGTCAAAATTACAATCTCCAGATCCAAGGAGGTTGGCCAAGGCACTAAAACGAAGAAAAAGGCCCGATCCCCTCCACATCTTGGCTGAGGCTTCCTTGAAGGAGCATGGTACTAAATGAATCAACCTCAGCACAAATTTCAAAAAATTTTGAGCATTTTTGGTCACTTGTGAATTTTTGGTCAAAAAACAGGTTTTCTCCACCAACGGGTCGCGCACTGTGCGCGACCCTTTCGATTGGGAGGTCCATTTCAGGAAAAGTTTGCATTTTTGGATTTTTCATGCAAACATACACTCGCTCAGCAAAGACCAAGAATTTTAACCAAGTTTTGAGCCTCTAGAAGGTAAAAAAACAATCAAAAAATGACTTTCTGCCACCTTTTTGACACACAGGAAGCAGTCTTGAGCGATTGCAATGTTGGAGGGGCAAATGGACACCAAATTCAGACATTCCACTTGGGATGGAAAGTAGACATCTAGAACGTTCCAAAAATCCCACTTTTGCCTCATTTGGACACCTGGAAGTGCCTTAAAGACTGCTCCAAAGGTGCGCGACCCGTTCAGAATCAGTGCGCGACCCTTTGGGCAATTTTCACAGAAATTGTACCTACAGCTCAACAAAATGCAGTTTTGACTAGGTTTGACTTTTTGGAGTGGATTTTGATCCTCCTTGATGTAAATGATGTAATTTTATGATATTTTGACACTCTTTTATCTCTTCTAGAAGATTCATTCATGAGATAGGCAAAAATTTAATGAATGAATTGGTTTCCTAGCTTATAGAGGCAAGTTGTTTTGACTGCCTAGTTTTCAGTGCTCAGTTAAGAATTGGTTGAAACAACTCCTAGGATAGTGAGCTCGACCCCTAGATGCAAGGAAAGATGTTAGCTTGCCTATATTATGTAATTTCTTGGTCATTTTCATGGTTGGACTCTTGAGGGAGAAAGCTTCTATTGTATTACTCATTGTA
>APFE031286310.1:0-11330 GCA_000404065.3 Pinus taeda
ACCTAAAGGGAATGATGCCCAAAATTGATCTCTCCAAGGCTTTTGATAAGGTTAGTTGGCTATATCTCAGGATGTTACTTACCCACTTGGGTTTCCCTCTGACTTTCATCCGATGGATCATGTGTTGCATTACTTCGGTATCCTTTTCCATCCTTATCAATGGTTCAGCCTCCCACTCCTTCTGGGTTGAGAGGGGACTCAGACAAGGATGTTCTCTTTCGCCCCTCCTTTTCCTCTTGGTTATGGAAGGTCTCAATAGAAGGATTGCCTCAGAGAAGGTTGATGGGAACCTCAAGGGACTAAAAATTATAGATCAATGCTCTTTGATAAACCTTCTCATTGTAGACGACATCCTTATATTCTTGGATGGTGGCATTCAGGACATAATCACCTTCATAGGGATTCTGAGACTTTTCAACTCAGCCACCGGGATGGAATGCAATCAGACTAAATATAGCATATCCCTTTCTAGATGCACTCAATGGGAAACCATCCTTGCTCTACAAACTTCCCCTTCCAAATTCATGCCCTTAAGGATGGGTTGAAGTATCTGGGATTCATGATAAAACCAGATGGATACAAAATAATAGATTGGATCTAGTTGATCTCTAAGATCGAAAGAGACTCAATTTCTGGATCCACCGACTACTATCCAGAGTTGGTAGGTTGTTGCTTATTAAATTGGTCCTAGAAGCCACACTAGTTTACTAGATGTCGTTGGCCTAGATTCTGCAAGGAATCATTCATAGGATCCAGAGAATTTGCTATAGCTTCTTATGGAAAGGAAACAAAGATGGGAGGTTATATGCTTGGGTAAAATGGAGCAGCATTGCCTTGCCCAAAAAGTGGGGCAGGTGGGGATTAAAAAATTTATCTGCCTTTGCCTAGGCTCTTGCAGTGAAACTAGGCTAGATGCTCCTAAAACAAAGGTGCTTGTGGACCGATGTGATCTTCTTCAAATACATCTGGCCAAATCCACTGTCGGATTAGATAAGACTACCTATCTGGAATCGAAAGAACATATCGGTCATCTGGAGGGCTATTCTGAACACCCTCCATACTATAAGAAAGGGACTCACTTAGCGAATTGGTAATGGAGAGGAAGCCTGCATTGGTATAGATCCATGGATTGGATGTGGGAATGCACATCTCCTTCCACGAGTCCTAATATACTTTCTAAATCAAAGAGAAATCTTCTCCATTGCTCAGATTGGTGACCCACAAAACACTTCTGTTTTTAAGCAAGATTAGTTATTATGGGCAACTTTAGACATCCTGGATAGATGACACTAGGTCTAGGGGACATACTTGCGTGCTTTATCATGGTAGATTAAGGGATGAGCATGACAAGCTGCTATGGGGACTAGCACAGAATGGGAAATGCTACCCAAAGGCGGGTTACATAATAATTCACGCAAGGCATAAACCATAAGTACTAGAGAACTAGTGGTGGGAGCTATGGAAACTTCAGAGCCTTCCCGATCTAGACTGCTAATTTGGGACATTATTGTGGATAAAATTCCGACGAGCAAAAACCTTAGAAAGCGAGCTTTCCTTTGACCAACTTGGTGTGTCCTCTACAAGAATGAGGAGGAACCCTCCAATCACCTCTTCCTTACCTGTCTGACAACTCAAAATGTCTGGACTCATGTCCTACATATCCTTGAGATAGCTCATACATGGACTTGGGAAAATATATTCATAGCTTGGAACTGGTGGAACAATGTTTCGCCCCCGAAAACAAGGAACCTACCACTGATTGTGTCCTGGCACATTTGGATCACTAGGAACAACAATATTTTCCATGTGAAATATATCAATTGGACCCTAATCATCCCAAAGATTTTCACGAGCTATCTTGAGATCCCGGAGGAGCCACCGAACATCAGGACAAGGCACATTACACCAAAAACCATTGATAGAAGGAATCCCTGGGCATACTTTGATGATGGCATCATCCTACACAAATTAGATTCTCATTATTTCCATGTCAGTTTGGGGCTGGGTAACAACACTAACAACTATGTGGAACTTATGACCCTCTGCCATTTATTGCACTTTGCCATATCCAAAAACTGTCGACATCTACAGATTTTTGGAGACTCAAAGATGGTCATAAATTGGTTCAATTGCACATAAACATGTCATGCTTACATGCTCAGAACAATATTGGATGATGTATTATATATAAAATCACAATTTGACTTGGTTTCTTACACTCATATATATAGGGAACGCAATGCAATCGCGGACAGGTTATCGAAAGAGGCAACGAGTCATCCTCGAGGAGAATGGTTAATTAGAGAATATACTCAGGCACAGGTCTACCAGTACTACCATAGCCCTTACATAGACCAAGTTTTCCAGAGGGCAGATGAGCCCTAGTTACAATCTTTTTGTTACATATTTTTGCACGACTATCTGAATATGTAAATATATAAGTATTTTAACATCTCTCAGCCTATCCGAACAGGGATTTTTTGTAAATTTTGATACAGATTTCTACAACTCTATATTGCTGACTAAGGTGAACTTACTGCATATGCCACGGGCATTTACAACATGTAATTTTCTTGATAATGAAAATTAAGATTTTTCTTTCTGGGAAAATTTTTACTTATTACAATAAACACCAAATTTAAATCTTTTAGCCACAACAATTAGAATCATCTTTCTACTTTCTAAATGTTCAATCAAAACTAGTATACCATCTTTCTACTTTCTAAATGTTCAATCAAAACTAGTATACGTCATAATAAATTTTATACCTTTATTAGTATTTTATTTTTACTTTATTAATTATGAAATGAGTTTCATGAGTTTCTTCATTTGTGCAATTTCGTAAAAATGGAATGTTATATATAAAATTAGATAAATTAAAAATAGTTATAAATCACTTCAAATAAGACTTAAAATTATCCTAAATATATCAGATTTAAGATAAGGTAATGTATATACATCCATGCCACAAATTATATCATCTCATAACCTTTTTTATTCTTATTTTTAATTCCTATTAATAATAAAAGGTGAAAGAAGAAAAGCTAAGTGAAAGTCAAATAAATATTCATTTTATTTTTTAAAATTGAATAAATAAAATACTTTAAATATTTTCATTTATTAATTTTTATTTTATTTTTATAATTATCATTAGAGGAATTAAAATAAACTGATTCAAAAACAAATGTAAACGAATGGAACATATTACCACATAAATAATTTACACGAACGCTTAAAAAAATTCTTTATGTATGCCTTACTGTATTCACTCATCCGAAATGCTATATTCTGAGCTTCCATCCTTAATCCATTTTCCCACCACCTTTCCAACTTAACATGAAAATGCTTTCATTTTTTTCGATCACTGCACTGTGGTTTCTCTATGACTTCCCAAATCATCATCTAAATCATCACGACCAGCTTCTAAATCTTCGTCATTAATAACTTCGAAATCCAATATTCCGATGTACGACTCTTTTAAAGAGATGTCAGCGCTACCCTTACATATAATGGAATTCACGGATTCTTCGGGTTTAATTTTTTCACCATTTACAACCATGTCTCCTGATTTCTTTTTCGATTTCCTTGCACCTAAGTTCACGCCCTGCATACAGTAAATTTGATTGATATACGAGAAATACATTAAGAACTTTGTCTAGTTACTGGTATAAAAATTCGAATTATAAAACGTCAGTCGACATGCCAGATTGTAACGTTAATTCATATTTAAAATTGAAACAGCACAAAATGCATAGAAAAATAAAAAATGAATCACCCCACCAAGGAAATTTCAGAGATGTAGACGATTTACCGGAGGTTTGACAGTTGTCGCTGAACATTCCATCTCGTTAAACCTTCTCAGATTTCCGTTTATAGACATAGATGAATATTTTCGGCATATTTTTCCGGCTTGGCACATGGTGGCTGTTGATTCTTGTGGGCTATCTGGGAATTTTCCGCCCATTGGGACCTCTAGTGGATGAAGTTGAATGCATATAAATGTTTCGCTGGCATCTTGTTGACAGGGCACATTCGAGGAGATTCATAAAGAATCCATATCCTAAATCTATATGACCAATATGAAGACACAGTGGTATTTTGGGACCGTGTGGAGGCTAGTGATATAATGAAGAATAGTTCTTTGATCATAGCGGGAGACTTCAATGCTGGGAAAAAGTGTAGGGGACCCTTTGGCTGATAGATTGTAAAGTCCTTTCGCAGAAAACCATGCGACGAATATTCATCCCAATCCTCTTTCTCCCACTTGGCATAATGGCAGAACAGAAGATCACATGGGGAAAAGATTGGACCGTGGTTGAGCAATTGGGGAATTTCTGGTCCTAGGTGGATAGGACTTTCATTTTGGATCACGTCCCCATTGTATTACAATGGCGGACCGTACAAGTTCGCCATGGCATCCCCTTCAAATTCTATCGAATACGGCTAGAGGATGAAGATTTTAACAAATTGATTACTACATCATGGAATATGGTGGTTTCAGAGCTGGGGACATCCTCCATGCACCACATCACTGAGAAACTACAATTTCTCAAGAGTTGGGTCCAGATATGGATACAACTTACAAACAAATCTCTCTACATGGAATTGAAGGCTATTGTTGCGGAGATTGATTATCTTGGTAGGAATGGGACAAAGGTGCCCCTTCCCTATCACTATTAGAGCGGTTGAAGGCACGGGAGGGCAGAAAAATACATATTTCACAGATCTAGGAAACCACTTGGCGCTTGAAAAGTTGGGCATTATGCTTAAGTGAGGGGGACAGGAATACCCGCTATACCCGCTTCTTTCACAGATACGCAAACCAAAGGAGAAACATTAATACTCTCTGGAAAATAAAGGGATGAAATTATGTGAATGTTTTCACTACAAATGAGATACAAGAGGAAGCAGTACATTTTTTAGATTTTTTTTACAGGGAAAGGTCTCGGGTTAATATTGAGGACTAAATTTGGTCGTCGGAGAACTATCCTCTCATGTTTGGTGAGGAACAAAATGAGGCATTATTCATACCTATTGAGTTGGATGAAGTACAAAGGGTCTTGAAATCCTTTGCTAAGGAGAAATGTCCTAGCCTCGATGGCTGGACTGTAGAGATTTTTCTTCATTTCTTCGATTTGATGGGGCAGGGGCTCCTAAATATGGTTGAAGAATCCAGGTCCAATGGAAATGTTACATGAGCCATAAATTCAACCTTTATTTCTCTCATTATGAAGTCTACAACTCTTGCCACCTTTTTGGACTTCAGACCTATTTTGCTTTGTGACATTTCATACAAATTTATCTCTAAAATCATAACGGAGCACTTGAATTTTTCTCTCTCGACCTATATCACTCAAGAACAATACGATTTCCTACATAACCATTTGATACATGATGTTGTGGCCACTTCATAGGAATATTTACATTCCATTCACACAAGGAAAATGGAGGCATTGATCATGAATGTGGATTTGCAGAAAGCATACGATTGTGTTGACTAGAAATTCATGTCTCATATTGACGAATATTAGATTGGAAATGTACAATGTTGAATGGATTATGGCATGTGTTATTTTGGTTCATTTATCAATTCTGATTAATGGATATCCTTCCCATTTTTTCCATGTGAAAAGGGGACTGCAATAGGGATGCTCACTTTCGCGCCTATTCTTTATTCTGGTTATGGACGATACTCTTTATTCTGGTTATGGACGGGCTCAGCCTTAAACTCAAAGAGGCTAGATCATCAGGTCTTTTCCGTGGCACTAATCTAGGTATGTATGTTGATATCTTCCGCAACGTTTTGTTAGTGACATACTCACTTTTGGGATGGTATCGAGATCTCAGTGGCAAACATTACATTATATCTTTATGAGATTTGGAGAGGCATTTGGGTTGATGGTAAATGGTGGCAAATTAATTTTCCTTTTCTCTCATAGAGACCGCGAGGTGATTGATTTTATTGCTAGTATATTTGGTGTTGCAACAAAGCCCCTGTGTGAGGGCTTCACATATTTGGGATACCGACTCAAGCCTAATAATTATAGGTCTACAGTCTAGATATGGTTACTGGATAAATTCTACCACAAACTATATGGTTGGTCACATAGATGGCTTACCTTGGGCGAGATACACCCTTGCATAGGCAATTCTTTAGCAAATCTTGGTTTATTGGGAAAATTTATATATTCTTCCTACAACTATTATTTCCAAAATTCACAGTATTATGGCACATTTCAATTGGGCTTCCAACAGGGAGGGAAGAAAATTCCATTTCATCAAATGGGATAAGATCACCATCCTAAAGGAATATGGTGGATGGGAGATTCTGGACGTGAAAGTATTTGGATGGTCCCTTTTGATAAAATCCTTATTGCATGCTTTATTTCGAGAGGTTGTCTCGAGGGGCATCATTCGAGTGAAGTACATGAATTACAAGAATGTTCCAGATTGGATCGGGGATTGTACCATTGGTATAAAATTTGGTTCTTATATCTAGTCGAGTTTCCACAAAATCAAATTTTGCTTTCTCCAGCGGCTTTGTTGGTCATTTGGAAAAGGAAATCACTTACTTATTGGTTTAGATAGTATAATGGTTGTAAATCCCACTACTGGCCTCCCGATGGACATCATAGATAGACTACATGCCAGGGGATACTTCTACTTGGAACATGTCATTCAACGCTTTCATGGGATGTTTCCTATTTGGAAGAAGGCCATGGATATTAGATTGGTTTGACACAGACCTAATGTTTGGGATAACCACATTATGGAATTCAAAAGAGAAGGTTTTTGCTACACAGAGATAGGCGACTACAACACATGGGATGGAATTTTCCATTAGGAAATGATGGAGGTGGAAGAAACTTACAGGTACATTATGTGTTCAAAAATCTCTTTAAATACTTGCTAGTTCAGAAAAATCTCGAAACTGAACGTCCCTGTTAAGATCATTCTCTTCACCTGGTTGGTATGGCAAGACAGAACATTGACTTGGGAGAACCTGCAAAAGATGGGTATTCATGGGCCTGGTTGGTGCTCGCTATGTAAAAATTTATCTGAGACAATTCTACATCCTTTATTGGAGTGCTTGATTTCATTACAGGTATAGCATTGGACATTAAATTATTTTCAACTTCCTTTTACATTGAATAATGTCTTTCCTGGTGGAGCGAGAGGGAGGGAATACACTAGCCTATTCCTCTTTACATCTTCTGGGAAATATGGTGCGCCAGGAACATATACATTTTTACCGTATTCCTATCAACACGCATAGGATTTGTACCAACGTCGACACTTGGATGGGCACACACTATATAAACATGCATAAGGATAAAGATTTAAGTTTCCATCACATTCATCCTTGTATCCAGTTTCTTGCAGGGTGATGAGCCCCGGAATTGGGTAACTTATTGGGCTCATTTTGCCTAATTGTTCTTCGTCAATCCACCATTTTTCATAGTTTATGCATGTTTTTTGAGTATATTTATGTTAGTTGAACGAATGAGGATAGTCACTTGACCAAGAAGGCTAACACGTTGTTAATGCAGATTTTTGGACAAATTTTGGATCAAGGCCAAGCATGAAGGAACAATGGTGAGGATTCGTAGGAAGGGTGTCCCTTGCATTAAATGGCCCCTTCCTCGAAATATTCACCCTCAGCTCGGAGTTTAGCAGGCCACCAAAAAGGATTCCCAAGGGCAGCCGAGTAGTCTTGTGTAAAGTGGCTGATCACTGGCAGTTTGAGCAGCCGAGCCCCTTGAGTTAAGGAGGGTTGTTGGAGACCCTCGTAGGCATAAATAGGAAGGCTTCCAGCCCTCGTAGGTTACTTTTTTGACTGTTGTTTTTGCACTATAGTGCTATTATTTTCTCAGCTCATTTCGTAGTTGTTGTTGTATAACTTTCTTGTGACATAGTTATTTTTGAGTAATGGAAAGCAGCTTCATTTGGCATCAGTTCTGAGTTCTTCTTAGGAGCCTGTAGCTCTTGGGGTTGGGCCCAACCCAAGTGCCAAGGCTTCCTTCGTGTACTGTTATTTGTTTTTTATGTCTTTGCAAAATAATTTCTGTTAAGTGGATCAGAATCTTGCTTGGTTACCTAGATCATAGTTAATGGTTAAAGTTTTTCATGTTCAGATTTATTGGATAGGTTAATAATAAGGAAGATCTTCAGAAAAGGCTATCAAACACCTTGGATCTCACCTCGCCCTCAGTGGAATCATGAGCTGGGACCAAGGTGACCTTGCTGCCACCAAAAACACTGTCTTTGCTTCACCATGCAATTATTAGTGTTAGATTTTCATTTGCAGAAGTTGATACCAGTTTTGGTTGCATGCTTAGGTTTATGATTGCTTAGTTGCATAGTGATTTCACATGATTTCGTTGCAAATAAACTTCTGTTCCATTTCTTTGCTATTATCTAGGTCAGATTAGGCTAATGTAGCTAGGTCCTTGATTTTCCAAGTCTTTGTTTGTTCCATTGGAAAAATAACTTGCAAAGCACCTGTAATACTTCTATATCTGCCCGTATTCCATCAATCCCACCTACTCCATCCTCTAACTTGGATTCTTGCCTCACGTTTGCCACATTCGTTCGCTTTGCCCTAATTCCCATCTTTTTGTGCAACATTGCTCTACCCCCCTCGAACAAATCCAACCATCCTCACTACTCCTCAACTCCATCCACCAAGCCCTGGACCTCCTCACACCCTTATCTCACCTCCATACCCACTCCTTCACCTTTCTCCCTCCATAAATCCTCCAAAATCCCCTTTCTAAATACTCTGTAGAAAATTATAGAACATCCTGTAGAAATTCCAGAACATCCTGTAGAACCCCTACAGACTTCCTGTAGAAGCTCACGAAAGCGGTTTCTTGATAGCCAAACTCTATGAAACTCTCTGGAAGGATGCTAGGGACCCCTTAGTCCCTCTCCGAACCTTCCCAACCTCCTGCAAGCATTTTATCTTGCCAATCCACCTTTTCACAGTCAAACACAGTGAAAGCACATGCATGATAAATCTGACAACTTAGTCAAAATACAGAAAGATGTTTTCTTCAGATAGAAGTAGCTTAGACACATGTATTTTACCTTCCTAGAAGTCAATGACATCTCTTTCTGTAGCTTTCATCCTCTTTCTTGCATCAGTAGGGCTAGCTGGTAAAATTAGGGTTTGCATTTCCTTTCAGCTTTTCAGTCTCTTTCTGCAAGTAGATTAGCTTCCTTTGAGTTAGCTTCCATCCATCAGTTAAAAAGCTTCTTCTTAGAGCTCATAGAAGTTGTCTTAAGCTCCTAGTGGACTTGTGCCAGCTGACCAAGTGACAGCCGCGATAAGAGCTAGTACTTGTGCATACAACACCGTCGCTTCCAAGTTTGTTACAAACTACTCGGTTGATAAAAGTAAAGAAGGGAGTCCCAGGAGTTGCAACATTATTGCTGCAATACTGGAGCCCACCATTCTTTTTGGTGTCATTGCCAGGGAAGCGTCATAGTATTTGTGATTGTTGTTTTTCTTCTATTTTCTACCACAACCTTCTGCTAAGTAGTTTATTTCATTTCCATTCTGCAATTTCATCTCCACAAAAGTAGAGTAGACATTTCCTGCTTTCCTAGACTAGCATTTCAATTATGCAAGCATAGAATAGCATTTCAATTCTGCAAGCGTAGATTAGCATTTCAATTCCGAAATTTCAATTCCACAAGCATAGCCTAGCATTTCGTTCCTGCAATTTGATTTCAGCAATTAGTCTTTTCCTGCTTTCATTTCAATTCTGCATTTTCATTTCAGCAAGATAGATCTTAGTTAGTTGCAATTCAATTTATTTCAGTTTTGCAGGTACAAGTAGAAAAAGCAAAAGCAGCCAAAAAATCTTTCATTTCATGCCTCGTAGGAACAGAGATAATATCGGAAAATTCTTACCCAACACCCCCACCACATCACTGAGTCACCCTTCTCTCTTCTTTGGTGGTCGTGATCCAGAAGAACCTATAGGTGAACCTCCTAAGATATACAAAGATCCTATAACAAAAGAAGAGCAAGAGAACATCCCTCTTGAGACCATGGCTGAACACAGAAACGATATAGGAGATGAGGAGAGAATAGAAGGTGCCTTTCCCATCCGAGAGACCAATGGGGACATGAAAATAAAAAACATAAGTCCCTCAGACTTACCTCACTTCCATGGATTGACCACTGAAGACCCTGATACCTTCCTGTTTGAGTTTGTTGTCCTTTGTCGAACTTATGACTATGCCGAATACGAGCAAAAGTTGAAACTCTTTCCTTCTACCCTCAAGGATGCAGCACTATGCTGGTTCATGGGGTTACCTGGAAACAATATCACCACTTGGTCTAAGATGCAGCAAGCCTTTAACAACAAATACCGGGACTACTGTAGGTCAAAGGAAACAAAGGGAGAGATCTTTCGGATGACCATGGGAAATGATGAGTCATTAGAAGACTACGAGGAAAAGTTCCAACTTAGTTATAAGCGGGCCAGGTGCACACTTGACCCTGAATCTCTGAAGCTGGTTCTGCTCCGAGGAGTCCCTGAAGACCTTCTAAATACCCTTCATTTGCAAGCTGGAGGGGACATCTACCAACTACCTTATGAGGACATAAAGACTGTGTTTAGAAACCATTCTAGGGCAGCCCGGAAAAGAGGTAGGGGGAATCCACTTTCAGCTAGTACCACCTTCTCCAAGCATGAGTTTGCTAATCAGATGGAAGACCTCAAAAGTGATATGAGACAGACCATTGCCATGCAACTTGATATTTTCCGAATCCAACAAAATAAAGAGGAAGCTGAGAGGGCTTTGGCCATTTTCTGTCCCAGATGTACGAGGAAGCACCCTAAGAACGAGTGTCCATTGCACTCAGTAGAGGTATGCTTCGTTTGTGAGGAAGACCACCCCACAAACCAATGTCCAACCTTACCCAGATTTAAAGCCATGTACCAGGGGGCTGAGGCAACCGTTGAACCTCTCTACTTCCTCAACCAAATGAGGCTGCATGGGCCCAGACCTCACCAACAGGGGATGCAAGGGACATCCCAAGCTTATTATAGCCCCAACCAATTAGCTCATATACCTTCTTAGGGTCCCCCTGCTCAACCTTCCTGGTCCGCACCTCTTCCGTGGTCTTATCCATCTCAATACCATACTCAACCTACTGCTCATTTGTTTCCCTCACATGTCCAGCCACAGCCTCAGTGGAATACACCTCAGCAGGGGTGGAGGCCCCAATACAACTCTCTTCTCGCCATTTTGCCTCCACCACCTGCTCAACCGCAACCATTACCTCTTGCTCCTCCAAGACAACCCCAGATGCC
>APFE031286319.1:0-26162 GCA_000404065.3 Pinus taeda
TATCCTCGGATGGTATTTTTACTTCTATACTTTGTAATTGCACAAGAAGAGTATTAAAAGCATTTAAATGATCAGCAATCGATGTACCTTCCTTCATTTGCAAACCGTACAACTGTCTCTTCAGGAGAATCCTATTGGTTAAGGATTTGGTCATGTACAGTTTCTCCAATTTCGTCCACAAACCAGCAGTTGTTGTCTCCGACACAATATTAAACAGGGCATCATCAGCTAGACACAGTCGAATAGCACTAATCACTCTTTCATCCATCTCGGCCCACTCACTATCTGTGATGTTGTAAGGTTGTTTGGACTTGCCCAACAACGCCTTTGCCGAGCCATGTTGGACAAGCAAGTCATGCATTTTCACCTTCCAGATCTCAAAATTATTCTTGCCATTAAATTTCTCAATTTCAAACCGGGCACTTTGAGTTTTCGCCATTTTGTATCAAAAAACACAATAATCTCCAATACCAACGTTTAAATACCAGCAATTAAAAAAAAAAATTCTTATGCCTTTAAAAAAAATATCTGTCGTTTGCACTTCACACAAAAAAATTTATGCCTATGCCTTTGTTTTTACACACAAAACAAATTTTTTGCTATGTGAACTACAATAAAAAACCCCAAAACAAAAAAAAAACTGGTTCATTTGATCATTTGCTACAGAGCAAAACTTGCCTAGCGATCGAATGCATTTATGAAGTTTATACAAAAGGCCCCGTCACTCGCATTGGAATAGCTTGAGGCAATCGGTCACTCCAGATCTTATCTGGAATATTTAGAGCTCTAAAGTATGAAGCAACACTTAATTTCCATTTAACAAATTCTCGTTTCTGGACACACTGCTCTATTCCTGGACAAATGATCAGCTGCACTATTTCTGGACAAATGATTAGTTTATTACTACGATTCGAGATGGATTCACAACGGTTAAACCAGGCTTCTGACAAATTTGCGTAAATAAAACAAAAAAAAATCCTGAATATAAGAGTGTGATAGCAGCCTTTACCACGCAAATTACAATCCTCGTTTTCTACTCAACCAGGCACAGGG
Source organism: Pinus taeda (assembly GCA_000404065.3). Taxonomy (NCBI): domain Eukaryota; kingdom Viridiplantae; phylum Streptophyta; class Pinopsida; order Pinales; family Pinaceae; genus Pinus; species Pinus taeda. The sequence continues at coordinate 1,054 of APFE031286319.1, forward strand.
AGACGGCTCGAGTTGGACTACCGACTGCTACCATCTCGTTTCCTGCCACAATGCTGGTGGCTGATCCCGACTCCCCATATGTAGCCCCAAGGATTTTATGGAAGCTGGCCTCTGCCAAAACTTGATCAAGGCTTGCAGAATCCAAACCAGGCTGTGATACTATCTAGTTGGTCCCTGCGACACTCCTAGGTACTATCTCGGGTTCTTAATAGGATTTCATTCACCCTTAAAATATGTCCACAGAACTGTCTCCACCAACAGTATATGCAAACCGGTTTGGAAACAAAACTTTATTGCAATACTCTCGGTTCTACACACGGACCAGCGATTTAAAAAAAAAAACACCAGCAATTTTATAGAATACGCACCAGTAATGCTTCAATTAACTAGCATACGCTGTCAAACATCCACGCACCAGCAATTTTATAGAATACGCACTAGCAATGCTTCAATTAACTAGCACACGCTGTCAAACATCCACGCACCAGCACGCATCCGCACAGCAGTAACGCCTCCAGCAACCAACTCCGCGCTCCACCTCCAGCAGTGCCGCTCCTCCAACGTGCTCTTATACCAATTTTTGGAATCCATAGGCACAGCAAATCAAACAAAATAACACAGCAGAATATCAAGCACATATGACACAATTTTTAACGTGGTTCACCCAACCAATCTGGGCTACGTCCACCAAACATAGGCATCAGTAATTTATTAATCAAACAGGAGATTACATAACGAAAACCTCATAAAACTCTCACCCTCTTAGCAAACCATCTGAATGGTTGCCTGTTATATAGCATGGAGAATCTAACAGCTCATTAACTCCCTCACATTAAATATAGGAGGCATTAACTCCCTCCCAACAACTTGGAGCTAATCTAGGACCTGAATTCCTATTGTTGTCAACAGCTGAGATTTTTCCTATTTTGTTACAAACAAAAAATCTCAACAATCTTAAGATTCTTCGACATAACAATGTAAACAAGGAGATAGAAAGATATAAAATAAAGAAAAGTCTATGCTTCATTTACAGAGCAATGGAAACAAGGAGATAGAAGGATATTAAATAAAGAAAAGTCTATGCTTCATTTCCAGACAAGGAGAAGTTGATGATGTAGTGAATGTGATGTTGTGATGTGTTGTATCTTAGGAAGGACGAAAAAATAATAAAGGATGAAGCTTTGAATAGTTTATATAGCACGTTGAGTTTGGCCTCTAAACAAATAGTTATATGAAAGTTGTTTTACAACTTTAAAAGACAAGTATTGATAGTAAACAAGGGAAAAAAAAAAGTCTTAAGATAAAAATGGTTTAAAGTTTACATAGCTTGTTCAATTTTTCCTCTAAGAAAGTGAGAAACTATATGAAAAATGTTTTAGAACTGAGTATTTACAACAGACACAGAGTAAGTTGAGACAACCTTGGGGAGTTTTTTGTACAAAATGTATTATAACCTTTCCCTCCATCCAATAGATAGTGCACAACCTTATGAAGGGAGAGTTTATCCTAGTCTATAACTTGATCCACAATTTGAGAAAAGGGCTAGGGATGTCACAAGCTAAAATAAATGGTCTTTGTCATTGGTGCAATGATGTATTGACATTCTTAGTTGAAATGGATCCTATTAGATGCATGGCATCCAAAGACACTTGAAAATTCAAATTAGATATCTGTTATGGCATTCAAATTTCCTATAGACCATCCAACTTTCCCATCTTATACAACAATTTCTAACAATAACCACTCAAGTTACTATCTAATTTATGAAACCCCACCCATGCTAGGGAGATCACAATGTAAAATCAAGTGTTCCTGTGGTTTTTTTAAAGGGTTCATATACATAACAAATAATGAGAAAGCAAATATTGAGATATAATAATTGGGTTTTGAATCATTGTGACAAATAAAACATCACATTATCTCACTAAATATATCGGATGTTGCAATAATCTGAGATAATGACTGAGTTTGGAATCATGATAACTAGGTGGCAACCAATACTAAGTTCTAGCCACAAGAAAAATATCACATCAGCTCACAAAATATATCCAAGGCCGCAATGAACTATAATAATAGCTTGCATTCTGAAATGAACCAACCTCTTGGTTACGTTAGAGCTAACTGAAATTAACTATGAGTTTATCACATGATGAAGCATGAGAGATTTGCTAAAATTTGAGAACTTTGTTTTCAGTGTTCACCACCATGGTTTATGATGAATATATTTGATGCAAACACATAGATTAGTGCAGAAAATATTATTAAGGCATTGTTACTAATATTCACTGGGAAGCATTTATGTAGAATCTGAACCACCTCTTTTATGCTACAGCGAGAGGGAGGGAGTGAATGCAGCAAATCATTTTTTTTGGATTCCAACAAAAAATAAAAAATAAAAAACAATTATTTAATGACATGCATCATTGTAACATAAAATATATTCAAGCCATTCATTAAAAAAAAACAACAAAACAAAAAAACCAAAACAAAAACAAAAACAAACAAAAACAAAACAAAACAAAAAAACAAAAAAAACTAAAAACTAAAAACTAAACTAAACTAAACTAAAACAAAACAAAAAACAAATGAAGCAAATCGATTTTTTTGGATTCCAACAAAAAACAAAAAAAAACAATTATTTAATAGCATGCATCATTGTAACATAAAATATATTCAAGCTATTGATACCTCAAAAAAAACAAAAACAAAAACAAAAAACATGATTGTAAGTTAAACATGAATTCAAAATGGAAAATGGTTAGATCTTAATCTTTCTTCAAGTCTTGAAAAATTTTGGGGCCATTTTTTTAAAACCAAGGTGAGGTGTGATCTTTTGATGTAAAAGAATAGTATTTTGATTGAAGTGCTTATGGACCACACTTGCTTTATTTTTCAAGAAAAAATTATTTAAATGTTGTTGAATGATCTCTATATTATTTTCAACTGCATGATATGGGTCAGATTTTCTAAGGCAGAATTTGTTGGATTAAAACAAGAACATGGCAAACACCATGGAGATTAGTGGCAAAGAGCAATGTGGTCTTTTGAATAGTTGCAAGGATCATGAAGGAAATACTACATAGCTGAGTCAAGATTCAAAAGAGAAACACAGAAAATTTTCTCTAGAAGAGTTGTGGTTGGTGTTATTCTTGGGTTCAATTTCGAGATTAGATATATGTGTAGTTTTATTCAAGGGTAGATCTTAATTCCCATAGAAATTCAAAATTTATTTAAAATATTGTTATATTCCTTTGTAGACACATGTTTCAAACTATAAAAAAAAAAATCTTTGTACTGATTAAGCTTGTCCATAGAAAGAGGGAGTGATCAAGAAGAAATATGGAGGTATTATACCAAAACGACCTTTGATTTCAAAGGTGGTAAATCAAAATCTATTTATTTATTTGTGAGGCATTCATGTTGTCATAATCAGACACGATCTTTAAAATCAACATAGGCCTCGTGATTTGTAAGGCTCAAGGAAGCACTATAGTAATATTTCATTGTAGCATAGTCCTTTCCTTTTGTTTATATTTTTTTGTCTTTCAACAATTGTTAAATAAACATTATTTAGTGTTATAAGTTATTACCTTACGACGTTTCCTTTGCAACATCTGGTGAAATTGCTAGTTAATTTTTATTAAACTTTTTTTAACCCCTTATAACCCTATTAATAAATATTATTATATATAATATTCTTAAAATATTAATATTAAGGTTTAATCCTATTCATATCCCCAAATAAAAATAATTTTAGAGAATCCTAAACTAATTAATAGGTGGATTAACAAACAATAATATTATGAAAATAAAAATAATATTAAAAATTAATAATATTGTTTAGGGGAATAACGAATATTAAAATAATTAGTAATAATATTAAATAGTAATAAAATTGAGATACTAAAAAAACATTAGGGAGAAAGCGCGAGAATCCAACATCAACTGATACTTCAACCATCATCTCTATTTAAATTAACTAGTCACTTTTCAATTTCTAAGGCCTCCCTAAATTTACAATGATGAAAATGGTCAATCCTCGCAATGACCCTAGCCTCTTCAATGCATATGTGATGATTGCTTTTTTCCACATGCTCTACCAAAGCAGAGGAGTGAGACCTTCCATACTTGATGTCAGCAGCATGTTCACAGATCCTTTGGTTTATGGATCAACCGGTCTGACCACTATAAGGAGTTCCATAAGAACAGGGAATGATGTAAACACCCTTCCCATCCTTGGGGTTAACCGGGTCCTTAACAGAACATTGTTAGCTCCCTTAGCAAGAAGCTTATTGAAGGAAACCCTCTTACTCCTAGGATCTATGGTCTCCCCAATATCCATAAGGAAGGGGTCCCTCTTCGCCCCATTGTCAATACTATTGGTGAGCCTACTTATCTTTTAGCGAAATTTCTTACTAATAAGATCAAACCTCTCGTTGGCCGGAATGAATCCTTTGTTAAAGATTCATCTTCGTTCATTAACGAGTTAAAAGATCTTATATTTGACCCTGAGGATCAACTGGTGATTTTTGATGTGCTCTCCTTATTCACTAATATCCCCATTAATGAGGCCATTGATGTTATCAATTGCATCACTGGTCCTGATACTTCTTTTTTAGTTAAAATTTGTCTCACCTCTACTTTCTTTAGAATTGAGGGTGAATTCTATGAGCAAACCTACGGTGTGGCTATGGGTTCTCCACTTTTCCCCATTGTGGCCAATCTCTTTATGGATCATTTTGAATCCAAAGCCTTGTCTTCTACTCTTTACCAACCCAAACTTTGGAAAATGTTTGTGGATGACACTTGTGTCGTCTGGTCTCATGGTAAAGAGAAGTTGGAGTTGTTTTACCATCATCTTAATAGTCAATCGAGTCACTAAAGTTCACCATGGAATTCAAAGTTGATGGTAGCCTACCTTTTCTTGACGTTCTTATCTCAAAGAAGGATGGCGGTTCTTTTTCTCATCAAGTTTTTCGGAAGAAAACTCACACAGCGCAATATCTCCATGCTAGTTCCCATCATTTTCCTGCTCAAAATTTAGGCGTTCTTAATATCTTAGCCACTCGGGCGTTGCGAGTTTCTGATGAAAATCACCTTGAAGATGAGAAAAACCACCTCCTTAAAGTTTTTAATAAGAATGGTTATAGTAGGTCTCAAGGTCTTGTGGCTTTTCTAAATGTTGAAAAAGGTCCTAAGAGTAAGATTGACCCCAAGGATTGGTCTTTTGGTGTTCATCTTCCTTTTATTCAAGGGACCATGGATAAAATCACTAGGATCTTAGGAAACATAAGATTCATTCTTCTTTTAGACCCCTTAACACTATTCAGAGTTCTCTTTGTTCTATTAAGGACTTGGCTAACCCCAAGGATGGGAAGGGTGTTTTACATCATTCCATGTTCTTGTGCAAATCCTTATATTGGTCAGACCGGTCAATCCATAAACCAAAGGATATGTGAACATGCTACCGACATCAAGCATGGAAGGTCTCACTCCTTCGCTTTGGCAGAGCATGCAGAAAAAACCAATCATCACATCTGCATTGAAGAGGCTAGGGTCATTGCGAGGATTGAACATTTTCATCATCGTAAATTTAGGGAGGCTTTATAAATTAAAAAGAGACCTGTTAATTTAAATAGAGATGATGGTTGGAGTATCAGTAGATGTTGGATTCCTGCACTTTCTTCCTAAAATTTATTTATTTATTTATTTATTTTAGTATCTCAATTTTATTACTATTTAATATATTACTAATTATTATAATATTTCGTATTCCCCTAAACAATATTATTACTTTTTAATATATTTAATTTTAATATTTATATTTGGTTAATCCACCTATTAACTAGTTTAGGAACCTCTAAAGTGTTTTTTATATGGGGTTATGAAATAAGATTAAACCTTTAATGATTAATAATTTTTAGAATATTAATATATAAATATTCCATTATAGGTTAAATAAGGGGTTATGAAAAAGTTTAATAAAATATTATTTCTAAATTCGGACATATATAATTCTTGGTTTTATAAATTATTTTATCAAAATAATTTTTTTAATTCCTTTAATTAGTTGTTTTCCTTTACCACTTTTTTGGCAAAACCTTTACTATTCAATTTATTCCTCTAATTATTTATTATATTATTTATAATATTATTATTTGTTAATCCACCTATTTTAGTTTAATACTCTTCTAAAATATTTAATTATTTTAGGGACATGGAATAGATAAAAACATTAATATTAATTTTTTAAGAAATTATATATATAATAATATCCATTAATAGGGTTATAAGGGGTTGTAAAAACTTTTAATTAATTATTTTATTAAATCAACTTATTAAAACTATTTATAATATTATTTTATCAAAAGCATTTTTAAATTCTTTAATTAGATTCCCTTACCCTTTATGGTCAAAACCTTTACTAATTTTTTCCCTTAGTTAAACTAGTTGTTACCCGCTAACGACTAGTTAGTAGCTCTCTACATCTATTTATTACAATGTCTGGATCTAGTTCCTCATCTTGTCCTGAAGATGAACCACACTGGCTAGTTCAAAATGTGTCGACGAGAATATCTCTTATCTGATTGTTCCCAAAATATGTTGTTATAAATATTGTTAGTTGTTCGGCCAAGGCATATACCTTGTAAGTTAATCAGCTCACCATTAGGGGCATAGAGTACCCACGATGCAGAAGATAGGTTATGTGTGCTACGACAAGCACCATCACCAAAACCAACGTAATGGCTTGATGACATCTACAAACTTAGTGGAATACAGGGTAAGCAGAAAAACACATGTCTGCAAAGCAAACAAACACAACAAAACTCAAAACTCACACTAATGAATTGACAAACTAATGTACAAAATTCATTACACGAATTTCACACATGATACTTCTTCATATACAGCCCATTGCGGGGTTGTGACAATGCATTTCCCTCGTAATCACCTAGCTCGTAGGCACCTTTTTGTAAGACACGCTTAAAGATGTAGGGTCCATGCCACATGGGTTCGAACTTTCTTGCTCCCAATTTATCGTTGGCTTGATCATAAAGAAGGACCAAGTCGCCTTTAGCAAAAGTGTGTGGAGAAACAGTTTGGTCAAAATGAGCTTTGACACATTTATTTTGACCTTCGATGACCATCGCAGCAATGCGACGAGTCTCGTCAAGCCTCTCAAGATACAGTAGTCGTTCCTCTTCAGGTAAGGTATTCGGAGGGAGTTTGGTAGCTAATTTGAGTGAAGGGATTTTGCATTCGATTGGAAGAGTTGCCTCTAAACCATACACCAATAGGAATGGAGTGAATCCAGTGGCCACCTTAGCATAAGTTCTGTAAGCCCAAAGAGCTAAGAATAGCATCAAATGCCAGGCCTTTTTGTGCTTCCCAACAGTACTTTGAAGCATTGTAATCAAAACTTTATTAACTGCTTTGACTTGGCCACTGACCTGTGGATAGTAAGGATTTGAGCTATCATGACGAAGGCCCAACTAAGCAGTCAACCCTACCATCATGTATTGACGAAAATGTGATCCATAGTTAGTTACAATGGCTTGAGGAACACCAAAACATGTTATGATGTGGTTAAAAAGGAACTGAGCAGCAGTGATACCGTCAGCATTGTATGTAGGCATTGCCTCGGCCTATTTATTAAAATAGTCGACGAAGACGATTATATAAGACATGCTTAAATACATGCCCCATTTAGCGAATTGGCCAATGGTAACTAGGGTGTAGTGTGCTACTTGCGGTTAAAAATCTGGCATTCATGGCATTTTTTAACAGCTAGAATACAATCTTTAAATATAGAAGGCCAAAAATAATCAGTGCAAAGGATTTTCTGAGTGGTGGCATAGCCATACATATGACCACCACAAGCACCAGATTGGCTATCATTCAAGACTCATTCAGTCTCTTCTAGGGGGAGACACCTGCGAAGAACAGAGTCCACACTGACCCGATACAATGTATCACCAAGGATCCGATAGGGTTGGGACTGATGCTGGATGCAGCGTCGATCTGATTGAGACAACTCAGATCGGAAGGTTTGGGTTTGAAGATAAACGATGATATCTCCATACCACAGGTCGAGAGTGTTGATCAGAAATAGAGTTTCATCGGTAATTTGCTCAGTGAAATCAATAGAAGTGCTTGCAGATGGAAGGGCACATATCAACTCAGTAAAAATGAGCGATTTCTTTGATTGGGCCATAGTAAACTCCAAATCAAACTCCTGTAGGATAACGATCCATTTGGAGTATTCTCCCCCAGTAAATGATGAGTCAGTATATAAGTCATGGGGTTGCAATCGGGAATCACCATGGTTTTCTATAAAATGATATAATGACGAAATCTTTGAATAACATGGATTTTTGCCAAAGCAAGCTTCTCAACATGGGCATATCAAGATTCGGTGTCAAGAAGATTTCAGCTTAAATAATAAACCATGTGCTCGTTGCCATCATCATCATCATGAACTAACACCATAGCAATGGTAGTATTATTTGCAGCCAAGTACAGGAAATAATCGTGTCGATAATTAGGGGGATGCAATAAAGGAGTCTTGATAAGTGTGTCTTTCAAATAATCGAAGGATTTTTGGGCAACTTCATCACAAACGAATGGGATCCCCTTCTTAAGTAAGCAAGTAAAACCCTTAGCGAGTTTAGCATAATTAGGAATGAATCGATGGAAAAAATTAGCCTTCCCTTGCAAGCTTTACAATTACAGCAATGAGGTAGGTGGGTGGGGGTGGGGCGGTAAGTTGACAATGGCCTCAACTTTTAAAGGATCGATTTGGATACCTTCACTGGACACCACAAAACCCAAGAGTCGGCCAGATTCAATGTAAAAAAATGCACTTATGCAGATTGAGACGGATATTATAATGTCGAAATCGTAGAAAGATGGATCTTAAGTGATATAGATGGTCATGACGCTTAGCAGAATGGGTTGGTAAGTCGTCAAGCTAAGGCTAAACAATGTGTCGAATATTTTGAAACACATAAGACATTTCTCTCTAGAAGGTAGTGCCAACATTTTTTAAACTAAAACGAAGCTTTTATAAGAAAAAGTGCCCCAGGGATAGGTAAAGGTCATTTATATTGATCAGCAGACGAAATGTTGATATGTTTGTAGCCATAAAACCCATCCATGAACAAGAAAATATCACTCCCAATGCACTCATCAATGATCTAATCGATAAATGGAGTGGGATAAATGACTTTTAGACATGTGCGATTGATATCGCAGTAATAAACACAGACACGGATCGTGCCCTACTTTTTAGCAATAGGGACAATGTTGGACACCCAATCTTTCAATAGGATGGGATAAATAAAACCTGCTTTTAAAAGCTTCTCCACTTCTTCTTTAATAGTAGCAGCCTTTCGAGGATGCACGGGGTGAAGTCGTTGGCGAACAGGCGTGGCACCAAGATAAGTCATTATTTCATGCACCACTATTTCTGGATCAATACCAAGTATTTCCTCATATGACCACGCGAAGACATCTCAAAATTCTTAGAAAATTTGAGTGTAAACCCTTATCTCATCTGGAGAATAGGAAACCCCAATATGAATATTCTCGACAATTCCAGGTTTAATGGAAATGTCAAGAGGCATAGTAGCATTAATGTTTCCCATATTACCCTCATACGGGACTTCATGTACCGGGACAGGTGTTTGAAGTGGATGCATTGGGCAATGACAAACAAACGCTTCAAGACATGAAAGCATCTCACCGAGGCTAGGAAGAAATGAAGAATGATGATGAAGATCATTCCAAGGAGTTTCATCCAGAGACATAACCTCAATGATACTCTCGTTAGTGGGGAATGTCTTGTTCAAAGGATGCGGGGAATCCCAAGAACTAAGCCAAGGAGATGGCACATAAGTGTCCAGGTTCATACTGAAAATAGTATGGCTTTATGAAGTGGCCATCAAAGCCGAGACAATTTCTTGATAATTTTTCTCCAATGGACTTAAAGGCATAGAATCACCAAATGAATCAATTTTATCTAAAGTAGGAATAATCCAAGGATATGTAGAAACCGAGATCATATTGAATGAGGTAACATTCGGAGGTGGGAAAGTAAAATTACCCATTAAAGAAGAGTCTTTGAAGAGACCTACCCCCACACGCTCATAAGGAATATCAGTATTTCCCACATAAGGGACATTGTCGTTCGATGAACAGGAAGAGAAAAAAGACAGTTGGTCGATGGTGACAATTTTTCCTTCGTGAGGAAAATGAAGCACCCGAAATAAAGAATATACCACACAAAACATAGCATGGGTATAGCTTCACCCGAGAAGAGGGTTGTAGTTGAGATTTGCATCTACAACTTCCACTTCTAGCTCAATGGTCTTTCCTTCTAATGTAATCGAAAAGTTCGTGAGAATACCGTATGGATAGGAGCCTTTACCATCAAAGGCCTCCAAAGTGTTTGGGGACTGGGTAAGAGAAGGAGATCCAATGACCTTCCAACACGAAATAAACATGATGTAGGTGGAAGCACCTTCATCAATAACATTCTGATGGATCGTATTTCCTTTAATGATGACCTGTATCATAAAATAAATCTGATGAGGAAGACGAGGAACGTGGTTTTCAATATCAAAGGTAATTAGACTCGAATCGGCAGGATCAATAGAACCTATAGCAAACAACAATGATTTATGTTGCATTGGACAGGTTGGAGAACCTCCAGGGCAAACATTTTCGAAGGTGCTTGAGCTAAATCCTCAACAGTATTGTAGTGATGTGTAGCTCTAGCATTCAGATTGTAAGATGATTTCCGAAGTATACCTTTGGGAGGTGGTTGGATTACGGACTCACTATTAGGGCACTCAATATGGAGCAGACCAGAACTAGATGGAGTGGAAGTAGAAGGTATATCCATGACTTATTTCTCCACCATCTGCTTATGCAGGGTTTGATAGTCCTTTGTTCAAGTAGCAATAAAAATAGGTGATGAACCTTACATCATGAAAACTTGGGAACCGGAGGAGGCAGAGGACTATGGTTGGTATACCAACTATATCTGCTAAGATGGAAAAGTTTCTTTCAAAATAGTCGGAGTCCCTTTCAATAAGTCGTTAACTTCAAAATGTCAGCGACAATCCTTGGTGTAATGATCTTCCTCACATATGAGGCAAGCATATTTTGGCTTCCTCTTAGAAGCATCATCAGTAGATGATTTGGGTGGATCTTGTTTTGGGGCATTGTTTTTGGCTTTACCTTTTCCCTTTTTCTTACCTCTGGAGGCCTTATCTATTGCCGTAGACTAAACAGCATGTACCTCAAAGGTTTTACTAGGACTTGATGAATTTTTCAAAGGATTATTGGAACCAGTCTTTGAAACAGATTTCTGCTTCAAGGAAGCTTTTGTGGAAGTCTGAGACACGTAACCAATTACACCATCAACAGGTAGCACATCAAGAGACTTTGATGCTATCAAATCCGAAGATGGTCTCATAGCATCAGGAAACATATTATACAATGTGCCAGATTGTGAATAGTCTAAGTCTAGATATTGAGCATGATAAATAGATTGCTCTTCAGTAACACATCCACCCATAGCAATATCCTTTTCAATCTTGTTAACGAATGATTTTTTGAACCATTCAGTCAACAACTCATCAACAATCTCAAATATTATGAGGGGACGCCAACGTCTCCATCCATGGATATGATCAGAAATGTGGGTCATGTTATATTTCTTAAGGGATGTGAGAAAACGAGTGTCAGTTTCATACTGAACCAATAATTGGAAGTGGGTGAGGAAGGTCATAGCTAGAGAGTTGAAGTCAACATAGGTAGCTCGAGGCAACTTGATATACCATTTTGCGGCAGCACTTGTTAAAATTCTCTGAAAGAGGTGAAGATGGATAGAATCATCAACATTTGAATTTGAAGAGAACCATAAGTAATAGGTCATCACATGGGCTTGTGGGTCCTCTTTATAATTTTCTTCGAATTTGGGGCAGACACTTCGAATTTTATTTGGAATCAAAGGCCAATAAAGCGAATGAAAAATAGGATCATTTGTGATCCGTGAGACATCAAGCAGCTCCAACGTAGCCAAGAAAGGCAATTGTGTGTTGAACGGCATATAGGGCCTTTGAGGAGACCCAAACTGTGGGTTCCAACCTTGCTGGTAAGGATTAGACCCCCACAATGGAGGATTTTTTCCATACGGGACTCGATTTTTCCCCCACTGAGGATTACCTTGACCATAAGGTGGATTTTGTCCAAGGTAGGTTTGATATTGACCTACCACAGGCCACTGATAACCATTGTATGTGGAATATGGGTTGTAAGGTTGTTGAACCTATTGACCCTGAACCTGAAGAGATTGACCCTGCTGATGTAGGGGTTGACCTTGGGCTTGCAAGGGCTGACCTTGTTGATACGCATATGAAGCTTTTTACTACAAAGGTTGACCTTGTTGCTGCAAAGGCTGACTTTGTTGTTGTAAAGGTTGACCTTGCTGCTACAAAGCTTGGCCTTGTGAGTACAAAGGATGAGTAGAATATTGAAAACATGGAGTTTTTTGCTGCAAAGGCTACTAAGACTGCGGAAAAGGTTGCCCCTGTTGTTGTAACAATTTCCCTTACTGCTGCGCAGGTTTCCCTTGCTATTGTAATGGTTTCCCTTGCTGTTGCAAAGGTTGTCCCTACTACTGCAATGATTGTTGGACAGTTCCTTTGGATATAACCTGTGGGTATTGGTAATTTCTTAATTGAATCGGACCATATCCACCAAGAATAGCGGATGGAAATAACCTCCTACATGAGGAATCTAAGACGAATTAACCAAGGCTTGCGAACCATATGGGACATAAGCCTATTGGAGTGGAATCTAAGCCATATAAGGTTGTTGATATTGGATGTTACCTAATCTAGATGGACCAAAAGGGTTAGGAATACCACCATAATAAGTTTGACTAACTCCAATCATGTGAGTTACTAATCCACTCACATTTGCTTCACCTGATACAAGAGGAATATTCGGATCCTTCCCCCAAGGCAGTTGCACATCCTGTCCACTTGACGGAGGGGTAGAATAACTAAATGAACTCTAACTTGAAATAGTTGGTTGTACTGGAAGGGTCAGTTGAAACGACGATACAGGGTGTGATGGAATCATAGCTTGAATCGGAACTGACGTGACAGTAGTTTGTACAGAAGTTCGAGAGGTCATGTTTGGAATGAACGGACTGGGTGTAGGCATAGCATTTGAAGACCAAATGGGATTTTGATACAATGACAAAGCACTAGGAGTACCCGAAACTAACTGAGCTAAGGTCGTATAACCAAGTGGAAACATGGGTCCACTAGTTTCAGGAAGGGTGAGAGATAGGACTCTTCTTGTAAAAGGAAATCCTTCTGAAGGAAATTCATACCCTTGTTCATCGTTGATATGAGGAGTATGGGTAGCAGAAACTTCTGAATGACCCAGAGAAAAGGTTGGTATTTTACCCTCTTACTCCATAGATGGGAACAAATAGTGATGAGGAACCTGAGCTGTGCAAGGAGATAAATCCAAAGGAATACCAGGCTGATCATAAGGACTGTAAGGAAGCTGAGGAGATATCACAATAGAATGAATAGAAAGCCTTTGCTGACTCTCAGGGGTCTGAATGGGATTGTCTAGGGTCTCAGGATTAGATTCTTGATGTGACTAGGAATTCGATGGAGGTGGACGAGAAGACAGGGTTTGGATACTTGGAATAATCCCAAGTTCAAAACCTTGATCTTCAAGTGACTGAGGAAGCTCCGAATGAACTCCTTGGGAGGACCCTTCAGTATCAGAAAATGAAGGGGAATTGTGAGATGAACTCAATGGTTCAACCACGATGACTTCCCCTCAAGAGCAGAAAAGGAAAGGAGATTCGTTGAGGGATTTATTAACAATCTTGAAATTAACAAGGAATTACTCAATATTGGTTCAAGAATAAACTGCTTAGGTTCGGCATGCTTATCGTGGGTAGTTATTTTTAGAAACAAAAACTTTTCCTTTTCATCTTTTAAGAGTCGAGAAAAGGATGAAAAGGTGACTCTATTCGCCTTCGATGGTTTAGCGAGATTGAAAGTATTAGTGCCCGATGATCTTTTCAAATTTAAAGAGTCAAAAAAGATCAAAATGACCACTCAGGTAACTCTAGACAAAAGGAGTACCAAGTAACCGTGAACTACAATATACACCTCAGCAAATAAATTTACCAAGGACTTGAAATACGTGCAGCCAATCTCCCCAAATGTTATGTTCAGTGTATCATGTTTACAAGGTGGCAGACTCGGATTCCTATGGATAAAGGTTTGCAACCTATGAGGGTCTCCTTTTATATACTCAACAGTACGGGGAGCACAATTCCATGCTAGCATTGTCTGATGCAAAAGAGAACGAAAGCTGCTAAGTTTTATGGACTCCGGAACACATCTCTAGCCTAGACCACTAAGTATGAAGTGTTAATGTTTCCAATTCCCCTTAGATTGATTGATAGGTTTTTAAAGTTGATCTTGAAATTATGTTTTGATTTCAAGGCCTTAATGATGTTACATGTTCCTAAAATGCAACTAGATGACGAAATTGAATCCTTCAATTCAATGAAAGTTATCTATGTAAAGAAGAAAATCACCCAAATCATGCATCAAACCAACGATCAATGCATCAATGACAATTTCCAATGCTAAATACAAAAATTGAAATCTAATCTTTCATTTCACAACAAATTCAATGTTGAAAAAAATGATCTTAAAGCAATTACCTTAAGATGCAATGGTATTTTTTTCTTTTCACTTTAGTGCAATCAATGTAATCTAGTGAAAAAAAGTAAAAGAGAATGAAAGCAAGCCAACAGACATGAGGATCTCTTTTAAATTAATGATTTGAATGCAACAAAAAATGCTTCGAAAACTACTTAAAATTTAAACACTTTCACTTTCATTTTTCGAAACACAAACTCAAAGCAAACACTTCCTTTCAATTCAAATGAGACAATCAATTTGTAATCTATTGTTTTTCAAATAAAATTTAAGCAAATTTCACAGTATCTACTAAATCTGACACTAATGAAAACAACTTAAGATTCAAGAAGCAAAAGTGATTTGCAAAGGATGCCCAAACACACAAAAGACTCTTAACACAGGTAATTGATCACTAATGAGAAGACCAACGAACGGATGAAGGATGACCTAGAAGACCTAGAAACCCTAAAAGTCTAATCAAACTTCAAACATACTTAAACCAAGTTAAGAGGAAATTACAACCACACAAGAAAATATTCAACTAAAATCACACTCGTAAATCACTGGGAGAAGGTAAAAAGAACTGAAAACAAGAAGAAAAACCCTAAATTTCTTTAAATTCTACTATCATCTCACCTGTTAAGAGAAATACATTGATCATCGCTATTGTAATCAACACATCCACAATACATCGTGACTGTGAGGGCCAAAAAAGTGATGGGTGATAAAAACGAAGTAAAAACACAAAATCTTCAAGAACAATTCAAATCAACAACCTTCAAGTATTTACCAGAAAGTGAGACTGGCTACAGACAAGCAATGAAGTATGGGAATGGATGGTTGATCAAACTCGTCAAAAGACAAGGTGAAGAATTGAAAGGAAAGGATCATAGGCTCCCCAATGAATTCGTCATTTTGTGTTAAGGTAAATCCTCTTTGTGGACAGAGACGATCCCTCTAGCCCAATGAGTGGATCTAGCAACTGAAGTGACAATCAACTAGACATCTTCCTAGGAAATAACTGAAAAGAAGAACGAAGGAGGTGGCCTACCTCGTTCTGATGCTATTCCAATCTCCTTTGTTGAGGACCCTGGACCTCTTGTATCATGGGTTTGTTCCTGCTTCTCTTAGTGTTTATGCACCTACACAAGTGATCAAGGAATGTCAAGCTAAATGATACATGAACATATACATTTTGGGAAGATGAACCAATAGTTGTGTATTATTAGAAAATAAAGGAAAGCTTACAACCAAGGCCTTGATTTTTATAGGCTCTCCTTGAGTGGTAGTCCAAGTCCAAGCCAAGAACTCTCCAAGCATTCCTCCAAGTCAAATGAATAGCCTCTAGGCACAATCTTAGCATAAGGGTGCAATTAGACATAGACCAACCATTTGGGAATGGGAGAGGATGAGTTTATAGGATGGGAAAGAGAGTTAGGACCTCTCTAAAGATAGGATAAGGCCCTCATCTCAAGGATGTATCTCATAGGGATAAGATCAAGAGGCCAAGTTGGGAGGATTCGACCTCATCTATGCCAAACAACCTCCAGCTCTTCACTCTGGAAGCTTCTAGATCACGAAGATTCTCATCCTCTTTGATAAAATTACCTTTTTGGGATCATTGTGGGTATGCAAGGGAACAAAGTGATGCCATCACTGGTCAAGTACAATGAAACATGCGATCATTGTTGGTTTAAGCCTTATACGAGCAACAATTCTCAATTTAGGGTTTTAGAGCTATTTCTTCAGGGAAAGCTCACGGCATTTTCCAATCAATTTCTTAGGAGGGATTTGATATGTATACATGAATGAGTACATTGCATAATGGTCATGTTTCGGGCACTTCTGGGTATGTCACAGGGAAGTGCAGGAGGTGTGACAAAATACTATGTAACACGCACTGATCAGCTCTGATACCAAACCTGATCCAAAATATCTGAGTTACCAGAATTATCCAAGATCTTTTCTTCTATGATGCTAGCATAATTTCATGAAAGAGAATGTTAGAACCATATGTGCATACACTTAAATAAGAAGAAAAATAAAGGAGATCATAATACAATGCACACAAAAGTTTTATAATGGAGTTCATCCAATGTGGACTACTTCTTCGAGGCCTGCTTCAATAGTGAGGAGGTCGCTTCATTCATCTCATCAAAAGAAAGGAAAGTACATGGAAAAAAGCATCATTGTACCCCCATTCTTGGGAGTGACTTGAAATCTGACTTCTCAAAACACAACAATCACAGCACCAGTAGGTCTTTCTCGTCTTGCTAAGACTTTTGACTATAAACATGGCCTACTTCTGAAAGGCGCATTGTTGTATCTAACTTCGTGCCAAACAATTAATGATGAAGGAATTCTTCTTCCATGACCCTTGAATTATGCTACCCAAATGAAAAAATTGACTTCATCATTGTGATCCTTGTGAAATTCTAGTTAAAATGAGTATAAAGTCAGCTACATTCCACCAACTGCAATTCTGGACCCTCAGGGAACCTTTTAGATTCCTTAAAGATTCTACATGGATGATTCTCTGGAATATTCCCATTAAATATTCCTCCTTGGTAACGATGCCTGGTCAGGGTTCCAAAATGCACAGTTCCACAGCTCCTGGTTCCACAACACGTTGTTCCAAAAATCAAGGTCTTGTCTTGGCCTCACCGCTCCGTGACCCTACCTCATGCGAATTTAAATTGAAAAATGTATGCCAGATATTCCAAAACACCCATCGGGTGCATTGATCTCGTAGCTCTGCATAAACCAATGGCTCGTGGGTTCAACCCTTCGAGCCCATTATTATATTTTAAAACAGAATCTTGGCACTGTGGCTCGTTCACTTTGTCGGCGTTCACCTCTGACTCCCCTGACTGCAATGTATTGATTTGAATGGTAGTCAAGTGACGAACTCTACAACACTCGTCCGACTGACCCATTATGCCCAGTCCGTTGGTGTCGTGTGGGTCTCAGTTTCAATACTTTCTGTGGCCTATTTTTCATATTAAACAATAAAAAATTTAGTCAGTTGTTAACCAAACCATGCTCAAAACGTTGGTCATATATAATAGTTCGACCATTTTAACAGTGTTTCCACTAACACCTCTGGGCACACAGCCATAATCGCTGCCACATTTAGACTGCCAACGAACTGCGGACATTACAAACCTTTGTCATATATTTTATAACCATTGACAAAACATGTGATTGATACTCGTTTAAACTCGGTTGTCAAGTGGTGGTTGGTTAGCAGTCGTTTAGCGATTATACCGTTCGGTTATGTTTGAAACCATTGTCGCTAGTTTTGACCATGTGGTCATCGTTCAACAACATGTGTTTGTCAATAACAAATATGCTTTTATCATCAATAGTTTCCCATTGTAATATTTATATACCAATATGTCAATGTCACTAAATTTAGTGTTGACCGAATAATCAAACGTTTCGAAATTTGGTCGAGTCGGACCTAATTTGGCCACTCTTGGGGTGCCACATGGCACCATGTGATTGGGCCACATAACTACCACTAAATTTAACAGGTGTCACCACTCCAAATTTAAAAACAGCTAAACCCCTTCGCTAAATTCAGTCGAGGACCACAAAATTTAGCTGGGAATTTGGCCAAATTTAACATGTGTCCACTAAACCTATCATTTTGGCCTAGTTTGACCAAAACTTTTATTGGCAATAACTTTCATATATGGATTCGGATTGAGGCATCGTTTGCACCGTTGGAATCAGGACTACGAGATTTTTGATTTGTCCCTGGTTTCAAATTAATATAATGACTTGGTTTTTGGGCCATCAAGGATCCATCTAGATCATACAAACACTTCCCAGTATTTTTCACATTCCAGGATTGTCCAGAAATCTAATTTTTGTAATCAAGATGGATGATGCAGGTTTAAAAACAATTTTCGATAAAGATGCCTACAAGATGGTTCGAGGAGCACTAGTATTGATGAGGGGACTTCATATCAGAACCTTGTACAAGCTTCTAGGCAATACTCTTCTTTATGGGTCCAACAGTTTTGTCGTGCCTGAAAGTGGAGCATAAAATATTGTAGTCTCTGGAGAAAAGACTATGTTGTGGCATCAAATATGGGACATATTGGAGAGAACGACATTTGGATACTATATGGTAATGCTATGGTAGAAGTTATGTATAATTTCTCTCCAAATTTTGATTTTTGTGAACATTTTGTATATGGGAAGTAGAATCAGGTGAGTTTTTTCTCTAGTGCTAAGAGGGAATAAGGAATATTAGAGCTTGTGCACAATGATTTTTTTGGACCTGTGTCAGTTCCATCATTGTGTAAATATATGTACCATGTCTCATTTATAAATGAATTATCATGGAATACATGGATATATTTCCTCATAATGAAATCTAAAGTCTTTGACAGTTTTAAAGAATTTAAGGCTCTAGTGGAAAATTAGATAGAAAAGAAGACTAAGGTGTTAAGGACAGATAATGGTGGAGAGTTATGAAATAAGGAATTCGAAGAGTTCTATAAGATTTTTGGTATATCATGACAAAATACTACTCTATACACGCCATAGAAAAATGGAGTTGTAGAAAGGATGAACAGGATAATAATGGAAAATGCAAGAAGCATGCTCAGTGGTGTTAGATTAGGATAGGAATTCTAAGTAGAGGCAATGCATATTGCATGTTACATGTTTAACAAATCACCTTCATCGGCATTGGAGGGTAAGATTCCACATGAGGTATGGAATGGTAAGAAAACCCTATCTCATACATCTCATGGTATTTGGTTTTGATGCATATGTACATATTCTAAAGGAGAAAAGAATGAATTTGGATAGTAAATTTGAAAGGTGCATCTTTATTAGGTATAAATATGGTTTAAAAGGTTACAAGATTTGGAACCCAAAAACAAAGAAGATAGTGTATAGTCGAGATGTGGCATTTAGAGAAGTGAAGGATGTCATGAAACAGGAATTCCTACCAAGGGAAAAGGAACTAGAGAAGATAGAATTTGAACTAAAGGATGAAGAATTAGACTCTACAAAAGAATAGGAATTAGAAGAAGAAGAAACACACACTCTGGTTTTGAGGAGATCAATTTAGGAAAGAAGGTAGCTAGAGAGGTATACTCCATCTAATTTTCATTCATTTTTTTCTCTCAATTAATGGTGATGATCCCATAACTGTCTGGGAAGCAGTGGATTCAAAGGATGGAAAACTTTGGAAAAAGGCCATGGTTGAAGAAAAGTCAGCCTTGGACACAAATGAGGCTTTGGATTTGGTAGAATGGTCAGCTGGAAGAAAACCCATTGGAATTATTTTGGTGTTTAAGAAAAAGATGAATGCAAAAGGAAAAGTGGAGAAATACAAATCTTGGTTAGTAGCAAAGGTTATTCCCAAGTGTCGAGAATTGATTTTGGTGATATTTTTTCTCTGGTTGCCAAGTTAGCTTATATTATACTACTTTGATATGTTGTTGTTGCTTTTGATTTTGAGGTAGAATAGATGGATGTGAAGACAACATTTCTACATGAGGATCTGGAAGAAGAGATATACATGAAGCAGTCGGAATGCTTTACAGTGAAGGGTAAGAAAGAAATGGTGTGCAAGTTAAAGAAGTGACTCTATGGGTTAAAGTAATCACCAAGGATGTGATATAAAAAATTTGATACATATATACAAGGAGTTGGCTTCACAAGGAGAAAAGTTGATCACTATGTCTATTATAAATTAGTTGGTGATCGTGTTATTTATTTGTGTTGAAAATAGCAACAAGAAATGATAAAAATAGAACCAGAAATTCCAATTTTAATTTTTTCTTGAATTAAATTGTGAATTAAAATCGAATTTAGTCTCACTAGCTGCTTGGAAATAGTTATTATGGATTAATTAGTTGGATAAATTCAAGTTAGAAGTCTTTCTGAAGTCATGCAAGAGTTATCCCTTAAATTACAGAGATAAGATTGAGTTATATTTGAGTTGTAATTAGTTAGCTCAGTTTATTGAGCTATGTCCAGTTAAATTAGTTCCAAAATATTTGAGGAACTAATTGTGAGTTATCAGTCAGTTGATGCATGCATGCACTCAACCAATGTACTCCAGATAACTGAAGATTCCCTCATCAGAAACTCATGCATGTCTATTCTGAGAAAGACCCTGTTGAGATTAAAGTCAATGACAGTGTACTATTAGTTGCATGTGTTTTCCTATAAAGGAAAATTATGCATACAATCAAGGTAAGGTTCCTTGAGGATTGCGCAGTTCTGACAGTGTGTTAGAGTAGTGTGTGAGAGCAGTGCTCCATTGGGTGAAGGAGATCATCCCAGAGGAACTACGCAAGGAAATAGAAGCTTGGAGGGCAGAGAGGAAGGCTTGAGAGAAGCTTTGATTGCCTGTGAGCATCCAGGAGGATTGTAGTGAGAGCTAGCTAGCTGTGAGAGCTAAGGCTTTGTATAATTTTGATGTATTTCACCCTTGTATGATAATACAGATAGTGGGGTTTTTAGCTGAGGCTTGCCCCTGAGTATTTTCTGTGTTTCATGTGCATTGATTCTTCTTCTTCTGGTTATATGTGTCAGCTCTGATTCAGCTCAATCTTTAAGCTTCCGCAAATTGATAGTAGAAGTAGATTATAGTATTTTGCTTTGGTTATATTGCATTATCAGGTTAATCTACAGTCATATTTTATACATGGTCTTAGAGGTAGATTTGTAGAGAATTTGCAGAATTCCTACTTGTTATCAGAGCTAGCTGATCTATAGAGAAATTTCTACAATTTGGTCTTGTACGTGGATCATATGCTACTGATTGGAAATGACAAAGAAATTATCCAGGATTTGAAAACCCAATTTCCTCTAAATTCAACTTGAAGGATCTTGGTGCTGCAAACTTCATTTTGGGAATGGAAATTAAATGAGATTGGGAAAAGAGGAAGCTCTAGTTAAACTAGAGGAAGCATGTTGAGACAATATTGCAAAGGTTTAATATGCAAGATAGTAAACCAGTGAAGATTCCTATTCTTGTAGGTGTACTTTATCTGTTGAACAATGTTCCAAGACATAACAAGAGGAAGAGGACATGTTTTTTGTTCCATATGTGAGTGTAGTTGGTAGTTTTATGTATGCAATGGTTTGTACCAGACCATCCATTGCACGTGCAATGGGAGTATTGAGTGGGATTATGTCAAAACCATGGAAGGAGCATTGGACAAAAGTAAAGTGAGTTTTCAGGTATCTACATGGCAGTAGTGATTATGGTTTATGCTACCAAGGAAGACCAGGATTAGATAGAGTGTTAGACATAAATGGTTTTTTTGATGTAGACTCCACTAGAGATCTGGATCAGAGAAGATCTACAAGTGGGTATGTGTTTAACCTATTTGGAGGAGCAGTCAGTTGGATGAGTAAGAGACAGTATATAGTGGCACTTTCAAATACAAAGGATGAATATATGGCATCCACTCATGCAATCAAGGAAGTAGTTTGGTTGTAGAGATTGTGGTAAGGTATGGGGTTGGTACAACGAGCTATAAGGATAAATTGCAACATCTAAAGTGAAATTTTCTTGGCAAAGAACCCTATTTATTATTTGAAGACAAAGCATATTGATGTTCAGTATCACTTTGTCAAGGATGTGGTTGAATATAGAATGGTGTTTCTAATAAAGGTGGACACTTTGAAGAATGTTATAGATGCATTGAAAAAGTCTGTGAGCATTGAGAAGTTTTCTTGGTGTAGACAAACAATGTGTGTTGCAGCCTTGGACCAATGACTATGTACTCTTGCGGTCCCTTGTGTGAAAAGAAAACAATAAGTGGGAGAATGTTGGCTGTGTGTTATAGTCTTTGCACAACTAGTCCTAGGCGCAATGGGGGGATGGAAGGGGGGTGGCCAAGGATGGGGGAAAACCCACCCATAGTTTTGTGCATGGTTTTACACATGATGGTTTCACCCATGGTATTTTTTAGATTTGGTCAAGGGAAGTACATTTATATTCTAATCCAAGGTTAATGGATTGGGGGTTTATGAATGTTTCAGCATGTATATAGCGTATTGTAACATTAAAAGGAACATAATGAAAAATAAATTTGGTTTTCCTAGTTTTAGGTTCCAAGAGAAGAAAAAAAATTGTATGTTTTATGTTCTCTCCATTGTATATTTTCTGTTTTTTAACAATGTGTTCGTAGGTAATTTTTGTACAAGGTTAAAACCTTTGGTCTCCTCATCGTGTTCTTCAACAACCTAACTTTCTTGTTCCTTCTTCTTTTCCTCAACTTATTTTCTTATATTTTCTTCTCCCTTCACTCTAACCTATGCCATTGCCTCAAATTATTCCCTTTTAGTTTCATTCTCTTCCTGAGACTTTAGGAATTCACTATTTCCCTTTCCTTTTGCTCTTACTCCAACCTTATACATTCTTCACTCTACCTTTTTTTTCTAATTTATGTTGTTATAGGCTTTGTTGGTCTTCTAGAATATTGTTAATCCTTTATCAAATTTTCTTATATGACTAAGCACCTTGGCATACATCCTCTTCAAATAGTTCTTGGTGAGCATATGACCAATTGAATTTTATATCTTGGCAATGCTAGTTGAAAACCCCTATCAATTATATCTTTGGATTCTCCCTTCGAAAAGCTTAAATTTTTCATTGTGCCTTGATTCCACTTTAGCATGTAGGGTGTTATGTAGAATGTAAGCCCCAAGATCGAATGGGTAAGTTAGGCATAGGCACTTCTTTCAACTAACCAAGGAGGGGTTAAAACCACCTACCATCATTTGGTATGGAACTTCTCAAATGGATACCATATTAAGGACAAACCTACGAAATGTATGAGCATTAGTGTCTCTAAAGATGTAGAAGAACATGTGTCACTCCTCAAAAATCCAATCGCATATAGGTCTAAGCTCTCTTCAGCCTCTTTTGTGAGCTAGGGAGTGGACTTATTGAACACTAACTAGTATAATAGGGCTATGAAATAATCACGGATCTCCATAAAGTGGTACTTATGTTTGTAGGACCATAGGTTGTTGCAATAAATGTGGACCAAAAATTTGTTAGGGGTCCATTCCCAACCCATGAGAGGGAATCTACGTTTGGCACATATAAGGTAAACCAAATATGAAAACATATAAAACCCATTATTCTATGTGAGCTCTCCTTTTACATATCTAATAATATCATTTTGTAGGTTCACTGAAACATCATGGACCAATTGAAATTTATGCCTTTATATATGACTTTATCAATCAATTGCACCTACTCCAACTTAAGATTAATTGTATCTCTCTCATTATGAATTCTATTGAATAGTACAGTGGCAAGACTATAAGCTAAGTATAGATTAGTGATTGGGTAGATCTCTCTATCCTTCTTAGTCAAAAATTTCCTATATCCCTTCTATTTGTATAATACCTCTACTAGTTAGAGTTTTTTCCCCATATATGCATACAAATATTTCCTTCCTAGATGCAACACTAGGAACCTGATCTTATACATCTCTGAAATTTTTGTGTGCTTGTAGGAACCCAACCCCTCCCTGTCATCATTGATTATAGTGTGAATACCAATCTTAGTGTGATTGAGGAGAAATTTTATCAGCTCATGGTATGGGAGAATGGTTGATCAAGTAGCTAAGTGGAGACCAAACTCTGTGATGTTCTCATAGGTTGCATGTCTATTTTGTCTTTGACATGTTCCTCTTCCTTAAAATTTCCCTTTGAACCAATAATCT
The DNA here is from genome assembly GCA_000404065.3 of Pinus taeda. NCBI lineage: Eukaryota > Viridiplantae > Streptophyta > Pinopsida > Pinales > Pinaceae > Pinus > Pinus taeda. The sequence goes on from APFE031286319.1 coordinate 25,532, forward strand.
TGACATGGACTTTGCACTTTCGGTGTTCAGCTTTCTAGAAGATTTCATAGATGGCATACCAATTTGGAGGGCTCATGTCCCCTATAGTTGTGGATGTATCTAAGTGGAGCCCATGTTAGGAGTTCTTTCTATCATCGAGCATTGGGATCTGGCCTGGTCCATCCTTAATAGGTTTTTCTTTCTTGGTAGCAGATTTCTACATGGTGTTTCTTGAAATTCTACAAGAAAAGTGAGCCAAAATTAATTGGGTAAATCAAGTTATTAACATGGGCGTGAAATCAAAATGCGCTTAAAATATGAACAATGAAAACTTACCAATGGTGGTAGAGGGTAAAACAAACTTACTAGACTTATGAGGAGGATACCCAATGTAAACTATCAAACGGGAACTGTAAACTCAAAACGAGAACTCTGGCAATAAACCCCAAGAACATGAAAATATAGCTCAAAAACGAAAAGTGTTGATGCTGGAATAAAGCTTTTTTTTCTGGGGTAAATTTTCAACATGCTTTAAAAATGGCAGTGAAAAACAATTTTTTTGTGCAAAAAATACCCTAAAAACGAAAAGTGTTGATCTTGAAATAACATCTTTTTTCGGGATAATTTTTCAACATTTTGAAATAATGCCTAA
>APFE031286319.1:29670-48473 GCA_000404065.3 Pinus taeda
ATATATATATATATATATATATATATATATATATTGGTTGTCATGTATATCGTATGTTATCATTCATTATTTCACCACTTTAAATGGACCATGCATCATTCATTATGTTGGACACTTGCTAAAATCCATTGGATCTGAGGACGACCATGATGCAGCACTTGCATACTCCATGCCTTGGTAACACTTCATTTGCATGAGGCTTATTCCATTCATTTGTACAAATAGGAATGTGAGGATTAAACATGGCATGGTGGCATGATAGGGAATCATGGAGGAAAGATAGTTGGCATGCCTAACGAGATGAGGTTGACAAGTAAATGGTAAGTCGGAGGAAAGTAAGGGTAAAACCAACTTGTCATGTGTACAAGACACTATTCAAGCTAGTAGGGAATCATGTTTATGGTAAAGGTAGAGGTTATTGACTTGAGCGAGTACTGCAATGCCAAAAATCTTGACTATGGAAGGTATGTGTCAATATGGTAGTGTTATAGCATCAAATCATTATGGCATAAAACGATTGGGGTTCTAAAACAAGCCTGATGAGAATATCTTGATAGTAGTAGGCCTAATAGTGTGTCATGTGCCCATGAAACTCATAATGTGGTTAGGGAATCAAAGAATTGAGGCATTGGGGAAAGAAGCTCGACAGTGAGAATCCCAATGGGATAGGCCCAACAAGGAGCATCTCGCTAACATGACATGTGTAGAGGGAATACATCATAAAAGTAGTGAGTTGTGCCATGAGGCATCAATGTAAAAATGATTGAGGCACTTATGAATAGTTCAACTACAAAAGCTCGCTTACATGACATGTGGATGGCTAGCAAGATGGTGGACCCTTGAGACAAAAATGAGATCAATGGTATAAAATGAATTGTCACTAAAGAGTTAGAACTCCAAGCTTTGAAAATGAGAAACCGAGGAAAAGAAATGAGACCAAAAAAAATAAGGTGGAAAAATAGTGGAAATCAAAACTTTCAATTACTACTTATTGTGAGAATTCAAAAGGTGGGATAAAATGTACAAGTGGTACCCAAGAAAATTGGTGATATTGGAAAACTTTTTAGGGTGTGAGGAGGCTTCAATAGGTGGGTAGTTGCAAAAAGATTGAAGTGTGGGATAAGATTAAGGTTGGGTGGAGAAGATACCACCCTTCATTATTTGCATGCGTCAATTTATAATAGATAAGGGGCATATTTGTAGCCAGTTGTTCATTTCTTGTAATCTATTGATCTTGATTTTAAGTATGAATAATGTTTGCAATTGTGATTAAATTAATGCTTGCCATTGAAATTAGATTATTGTTGTCGATGATGATGTTTAAATGGATACATGTAGGTTGTTACACTTAATAAAAAGGATCTTGAAATGCTTGATTAACCAAAAATTGCAAAAGGGGTTCTTCATGTTATGTAGGTTGTCCTTGATGAAGGGACCCTTCAAGCCTTTGGGCTATGATTAATGGATTTGTAAGTGAATGGAATGAAGCCATTGGGCCATGTTATTAATTTTTAAATGTATAAATAAGATAAATTATTTTTCTGTAATGGGAATAGGTACCATGTGCATGATCCATTATACATAGGAATCATGAGGAAGTGAAGACATAATAAATTGTTAATGAGCCTTATGGATGTCAAGCACTCAAAGTGTAAAAATGTATAGTGAGGTTTCCATAAGCACCCTTACTTAATCTCTATTGTGTAGGTTGTTCTTCATATTTTGTAGGAGTTTATGAACAAGATAACACCTCTAGAAGTCCTTATTTGATTTATTACAATCAGGAAAGATAAGGTTGGTGTCCTCTTATTTTGATTGTAAGGATGATTTTATGTTCCCTTACAACCCTTTGTGAAAATGTGTTTGACTATGGAAAATTTCAAAAGACATAGACTTGGAGGACTAAGGAAATAGTAGGTGTGTCCTATCAAGGTTGATAATGTGGTCAATTTCTTAATAGTTATACTATTTAAAGGGACTGTAGATTATCCCTTAGCACCATGCAAAAGAGCATAGCCAAGATAATGTAGACATATATTCATTTTTGGGATGTGAAACGATTGAGGGGAAAACCCTTAGAATTGAAATCAATTTATTATAAGGTAATAAGTCTTCACAAAAGGGTGGCAGGAGTAGGGGGTGCTAAGGGGGGTTCTCTATAGGCCCGGAAGACAAATTGAATATGAGTATTCATGGACTTTGGAAGAAGCATCTAATAATCAAGAATAAATGCATGTTATCCTCTAAGGAATAGTTTTAGCTATGTCATTGTTGATCAAAGCTCTTGTCATAATAAGTGATCATAGCTGAAGGGACATTGGTCCTTGATCAATTTATGTGGTTTAATGCAATTTTTTGAAAAACACATAATATTTTTTGAAACTTCAGGAATCTTTTGAAAGGGCCCTGCGTGGCTTATGTACAAAACAACTAGAAGTATTACAGGCTATTTCAAAGCAATCTATAGCAGATTGCCCTGTGTGGTGTTTCTGAAACAATTCATAGCAAGTTATTATGTATATAGTCCACAGTGACTCCTTACAGCATATGCAACAGCATCTACAATATGTAATTTTTCTATATAATGGAAAGTTACGGATTTTTCCAGGGGAAAAAAAATAAGTGATCATAGCTCTTGTCATAATAGGTGATTTAAATAACATAATCAGACACCTTGCTCTTGAAACCAATCTTTCTAATGGGAAGCTTTCTCATTTGTATAAAAGAATAACAAATCCATTAGACTTATTCTCTAACTTTCAATCCAAACCTATCCTCAAAAAGCTCAACAACGCACTACACAAATAGCCAACCAATCTCTTCAACTGGCTACCAGAACCATGACAATCAATGGAATTCAAAGTGACGCTCATATTCCATAATCAGTTCATAAGAAAATGAGAAAAGGTGGCATATGTCATAAGAATGTTGCTTGCTTGAAATGTAGTGTCGAGTTGAACAAGATGGATTTTGGATTATTAATCTATCGCCCTAAGGATATTTGTTCAAATGTGACCTCCACCACGCAAAAAACTTATAGACCATTATCTTTGTCAATACATATGAAGTTATCAATGTGTAGATCATGCATGGTGTGGTATTAGGGGCATATCATACCATCATCATTGTGCGAAGTCCCCATAGGAGTATAATCATCCATAGCGAAGTTATTTTACGATTGACATGGAGATTACAACACATTAACATGGTTATTGTGTGGGTATCTTGTAGCATGAGTATCTTGCATTATCCTGCATTATAAGGAGATAAAAGGGACTCAAAAATTTCCTGGAGTATTAGTTTATAGTGTGCAATTCAGGGAGTAAAATATTACAATGGAGTTTAGAGAGAGTAGTGAAATTTCCAAAGGGGGTTTGTAGGTAGATCGCATGACATTATCAGGAGAAATGGACTGCAAAGGAAAGAAGAATAGTGGGATAATAGACATATAGAGAGTTGAATAAGAGCTCAAATTAGAAATTGCAATGGTCAAAAGGAAGGTGGATAGGCTCATGGTTTAGATAGGCACTCTCACCGACATCCTTTCCTCACATCAACAACAACCACATGACCTCAAACTCGACCTCCATATTTTGCATTCACAGCTACAAGCTACTATGGATCTGGAACAAAGAGAATTACAAGGTACAAGAGAGAAAGCTTCATCCATAAACTATGTCAAGCCAAACCAGCCTGAGTTCCATGACCTCAATCGAGTAACTACTGAAAGGAATTCCAAAATCATAGATTAACAAGAGATTTAAAATGTTTTCCAATGCTTTTATGTTAGTTTATGCATCATGCCTTCTAAATGTGGTTATATCCTTGGTAGTTTTTTTTAATTTGGATCCATGTATACTTAGTTACTATAGTGTAAGTTGACAAAGTAGATATTTGAAGGGTAATCTCATATTAGTGTTCAATTTTTTTGCCTCTCTATATATCAAGGAAATTTGATGTACTCTTCAAGTGCTTAGGCACATTTTTCTAACACAATTTATACTGTTATTGTTAAGAAAGGCTTCATGGGACATCTACAAATTGAGATATGAATTACTCACTATGAAATACCTATTCATTTGAAAAATCATTCTTGGGGGGTATCTAGAACCCTCTCTCCTTACAAATATGATTGACAAAGGTATTGTTTTCTAGTCGGAATACAAGGGAGAGATGTGGCCTCCCAATCTATTATGTAGTCAGGCTCTTCTATAATCACATCTAGCAAACTTAACCTTACCACTAGGATCAAGAAGTGCATATCTTAGGCATAGTATCCTAGTTACCTAGTTTATTAACCTATTAAATAAATATATTTCTTAAAAATGTAGTTTTTTAAACCATGTTATGAGCTTGAATAAGATAACATTTATGAACTAGAGAATGGAATCTTCCAACCTCGTTTTGGGGTTATCTTGGAATGCAATTATAACTAGCATGCTCAAGTTGGTCAAAGTAACAAATCCATCTCTCTAACTTAAGTTAAATACTTATAATTAACCTTGCTTTCTTCATGATAGATTATGAGTAAGAGTGGCTTGATGACCTTGAGTGTATGGGTGTACTTTCATTCAAGATCGGTGTTTGTGTGTGTGCATGTGTAAGCATGTGGGCTTCCCTTTATGTAATCATGGGTGATGGAGCCAAGATTTCCCTTGTAGTGCAAATGCATGCATTTTACCGGTGATACCATAAAAGGAATAAGAATTTACAAGGATAAGCTGAGTGGTTTCCCTTTGGAATGAAGATGGACCTTGTATACATCTTGATTTTATGGTGAAAGTAGGGTTGTGAAAGCCTTCAACCTAGCTTCTTGGACCTCCAAAATTGAAATGGAGATCCTAGACATCCACCTATTTAACCTACGTATCAAGTTCAAGGCCTCATGTTTAGGATTGAAATAGTATGTGTAGAGAATCCAAATGGGTTGTATTGAATGGAAAGGCTTGAGGCTAATATCCATTACATTGTATTCCTTGATTTTCCAACCAAATATCCTAAGAAATATATTAAAATTTTCAAAAATTCATTTTTACTTCAGAATTGGACCACTCCATAATTAAAATCATGGCCTGAAAGAGATAAATTGTGTGAGTGTTAATATTCACCCTATTTTCAAGGAAACAAGGCCACCCAAGCTTTTACATTAATTTTTAATTATCTACTTGGGTTTCTTTGGCAGTACAACATGAGTGATGGAATGGAGTAGTGGAAGAGTATTAAAGAAACATGAGAAGTTATAGTATCATATGGCATAATTTTTTCAGTGCTTATGAAATGCAACAAATGATCATGTATCCCATGCTAATCATGTATGACATAGTGAAAACATGACCATGAGGGACCATTATTACCTATCACATTTAGGCATTAAGAGCCTTGCAGAATTTATCTCCTTAGGTGGCTCTAGGCCTTAATACTAGTCTTTGTGTTCCATTGGTTGGAGCCTCATATAGCCTTATAACAACTTATCTAACCTTTATAGAATGATTCAAAAAACATAATGCATTGCTTTAAATGGGGTTTTTATATCATCAAAACAGGATCTTATAGCCTTTTATTTTCCTTCCCGAAACACACCCTTGTCAACCAACTTATGAATCTTTGTGTTGATCCATGGAAGCCATGATAAAGAGGATTTAATATAGGCCATACAAAAGCCTCAAAAAAATTAATATAAATGGACTAATTTGAGCCTTTATTGAGCCATATAACAAGCTTATACTTTAGTAAAAAAAAATCAAACTCAAAATGCCTTCTATCATTGACCCTTTCAGACATCTATGAACTAGGTGTTTAACTTAGCAAAGGAGGAAATCCCTAAGGATACATAATTAGTCAACTCCATGGAAAGAAGGATCTTCTGAGGATAATGATATGTTGTTAAGACTTGTCCATCCAATAGTGAGAATGGCCCTCTCTAAATGGTGATACATTGCTAGTGGAATTGTTTTTGTGAGTGAAAAAAGATCCTGCTAACAAAGCAACGTATTGTTGGAGCTTTGAAATTCATGAATGTTGAGGGCTTGTCACCATTTGAATCTTGGATTGATAAAGTGTATTCAATTTCTTTATTGTTGGAGGATTTTAATCTTGGAGCGACAAAGGGTAGTCCCTTTCCTCATTATCAAATGACTTGGATCCCATAGCAATAAGGCTAGACTCTCACCTTGTCATCAGATGACTTGGATATTGGAGCATTAGGGATATATTATTGCCTTATCACTAAGATATTTGGATCTAGGAGTGACAAAGGTTAAGCTAAGGGAAAAGAGGAATAAGCTAATGAAGCATAAGTTCCACACCTCAATGGTTATGCCATGCACCTGCTGACAATGAAGGATGTGGTTCCATGTGGGCTAGGGCCATGTAGTCCTTATGCTAGTGTTGACAAGTCATGCCATTTCAGAGAAAGAAAAGAGCCCTAGGTGAACTTGATAGGACCATAGATTTTCACCCAAAGCTCATATTTAAATGAAATTGTTGTTCTTGGAAATATTGTGACATGTAGAAGATGCAAGTGAACTCAAAATAGACCTCAAAGTGAGTACAAGAATGTAAACTTTGAGATCCCACCTCCTTGAGGGAATCTAGGGGTTGGGTCTGTTACACATCCAATACAAGCAAATAATTGGAGTTTATTATCAAATAACAAAGATGAATAATAGGACTTTGTGACTTAAATTATTGATTAGGGTCATGCAATACTTTCTTTTATCTACCATATAGTTTGTTTCGATAAAATGCGTCTATTCCAATTTCCTCATCAGAAATAGGAAGTTAGCACTTGGGTGGATAGACATTGTTCAATTTTTTCCATTCCAAGAGAATTTTTTCTATAATCAAATCTGAATTGGGATTGTCTATGTGAAATATATTTAATGGGGTAATGTTTTCATATAATCAATAAGTGGACCATATGGCTCTACTTATCCTTTTCATCGTGTGAAAATGAATCCATTTCAATGCGAAAACTATCATAGTGAAAGAAAGTACCTAGAGAAGAATACTTTAGATTAATAACAAATCAATACCTTGTATCACTAAATTATTTTTGTTTATATAGGTCTATTTGGGATGATAAACAAGAATCACAAGGACTCAGATGGTCAAAAGGCATATTGATCATGAATAGAATAATGAGCATTTAATAGAATGATCAAATTATTAATGATGGATGATAATAGACATTATTAGTTCCTATTCTTCCCATCCATATTCCATCATGAGCATTTAATAGAATAATTAAATTATTAATGATGGATGATAATAGACATTATTAGTTCCTATTCTTCCCATCCATCTTCTATCATGAGAAAATGAAGTGATACATAGATCCTCAAATCATTTTTCAATCTCAATGTAAAACTTGGTATGTTCAATTCTTTCGAAGGATAAATCCATAAATATCTACTTATCCTAATAACAAGGAAACCAAACTTGAATGATTGTTTATTAAGGGCTACATTAACTAAAGGAATGGGACATGCTTATTATAAATACTCAGCTTGGTTCAATTATCTTTCAAATAGTTTTCCAGTAGTAATTTTAGGTATCATTACATGTATAGTAGGTTTAGTGTTCCTAGAAACTTTGATGGTTGGTGAACCAACAAATCCATTTGCAAATCCTATTGATGAATCTTTAGCTTAAGTTATTTTCCAACTCGATCCAATTGTCCAATATCAGTCTTTCAAATTTTTGTTCATATATCTAGGGAATAGTTTCTTCAAGATAAATTATATCTCCTTAGATATATCCATCTTGTCAAAAAATGTATATTCCATGGAAGATATATGTCAAATATTTAAAGTGAAATGATTCTCATGACTTCAAAATAATTTGGAGAAAGGAAACGAATGAAGAGATAATATGGAACCAAAAATTTAATGAACCCAAAACTAACTCATGTCTAGATTGAATACAAAATGTTTTCATAGAACTTCCAATAATTTTTTGATATATTACTTCTCAAAGTGTTTAATTCTCATTAGATCTCCTCGACTATTATTCAAGAGGTCTAATAATATGTGATGTCTCTTCTAAGGCAATTGTAATTTCTATGGGGTAACTCTAATTAGTCGATAAAGATATTTTTAAATGCATAGTTTTATTTGTTTCCCCCATATCAATTAAGAAATCTGAAAGGGGGGAGGGAGACATGTTAGACCATTTTCGATTGTTCATTGCATCAATGTTTTATTTCTTTCCATGCAGGAAAGTAATAAATAAGTTGATCAAATTTCAAGAATCTTCATAAAATGCCTCTAGGAGCTAACCCTCCATTCGCCCGTATTTCGAACAAAGAATTTCTAATATTTCATTTTTGCTCCAATGAGAATGAATACTATAATTCACATTGTAAACAAGCATGCAAACAACGTTTATAGCGAAATTTCCAACTTGATAACTATTTGGACCATGTATAATATATACACGCTTTTTTTTCAGTTCATAATCTTATATTATACGTAATTAATTTTGTAGGTCTAGATATAGGTTTTGTAGTATCAATTATTTTCATAAAAGGTGGTAATATGATATCTTGAATAGTTACATTTTTTGTTTCAACAATATAAATAGAAGTATATCAAATTCCATATAAATCACTTCTAAGTACATTCTTTTAGACTCATCAAAATGTCATGTATTGATTCTTCAATGCTTATTATCACATAATATTCATGTTTTATGTTCTCCAATTTAGCATGTATGATACATTATCCTTCTACTTTTCCAAGTAAAATCTTCAAATTGTGATGCCTATTATATCAGCTCGACCCTTGCAGAGTGGGGAGAAAGAAAAAAACCATAATGAATATGGTTAATATATGCTTTGAATTTGATACATTTTCATCCTAGTGTCTAAATAAAGACTAAGACATCATTTCGAAGCATACCAAGACTATTTGATCGAATCATTAAATCATTTCTTTCTCTTGAAATTTATTCAGTTCTTACACATTTCTCTTTTGGGGAGATATGCATCCATTATATGGAATAAGGGTTAAGTAATGTACAAAACCTAATAGTATGTCACTTCCATGAATGGCTTGTGATTATGTATCTCCCCCTCAACCAAGGCCACTTATTATAACTTCTACTCGTTCTATACCTCAATCCATTAATGTATGGATAACATTCTTTTGTTACATTTGAGGTAGTAAATGTTGTACCTCTCCTTGTGCCTTTGAATCCATGGGAAATGGAAAAGGACCAAGAAAAAAATTTGTCCAAATACATCTATAACAATCAAAATGGTATTGTTAAAAATTCTTGAAGATGTACACTCCTTTGAGTACTCAATGTTTATTCCTACGTGAACCAATTCTTCTTGTAGTTTTTGACATTTTAATCATTGTGAGTTCAATTTGAAAATGCATAATGAAATATGTTTTATCACTAGATCCATTCATTAATATATAAGAGGATTACTCCTGTCTTTTTCTTATGCCTTGGATTGGAACACATTATAACAACTCATTTCCATCTGTAAATTGGTTGATGTTTTCCACAAATTCTATGAATATAAGCACAAATTTCATATTCGTGAGACTCCAATTTGTTCAAATTACATTTTTTCCCCTAAGAAAGAGAGTCCACTGAATCCATGATTCTTAATCCCTATCAAATATTCAAAAGGTGATTTAATCATTAGAATATTTGTTGTTGTCTATATATTGCACATCTTTTAGTTAAATATTAACCACTTAATTTGACCTTAGCCCTATCTCCTGGTAGTACTCATATGGAATTATGTTGAATCCTACCTAAAAATATGAGCTAGAACATGAAATCCATTGTTTGTTAGAACTTGAAACATACCACTATGAATGATTTAGACCAAACTTGCCACATGGATCAAATATTTTTTGTTCATCGAATATCCTCCTCCTTTGATTGGAAAAACTTGACTAACATGATTGGATGAAAATGAATGGTGTCTCAATCCAAAATTACTCTGACATTTCATTCCATGGGGATATCTTATAAATCGATATTTTTGGACAAATTAAATCAATTGCCAATTTTCCCCTGTTGAGCTTCTTAATTCATCAAAATTCCTTGGGAAGTAGAAACAAATGCAATCCCCATTCCACTTAGAACTTTTCAAATTTATCAATAATTGGTAAATACTCAAACCAGATTTGTTGGTATGCTTTAACATGATCATATATGTCCTTCTCTTCTTTCTCTGATATTTTGAAGTCATCATAAAAAAATATTTTTGGCCTTCTTGATGTTCCCTAGCATCTTTTATTAAACTCTCATAAAATGAATATTCTAATGTTCTTGGTAATATTAGTAGTTAAATCATTCATTTTTCTACCATATAAGTGTTTTTTATAGAAGTAATTAGATTGGAAATAGTGTCTTCCCAATGACAAACAAATTATTATGAACTCTTGGTCTCAACATAAAAGGCATGTTTGATATTCTTGGAGGAATATCCTTGAGGTGAAATGAATCGATCAATGTACCCATTTGATCAACTATGAGTAGAATATTTCTACTAGATCTATCAGTACTTGTAAATTCAGAATCCAGTGAGAATATTTTCATGAAATTCAATTGTCTTAATTTCTAAGCAACCAAACCAAAAAACAAGTCACATTCAAGTTATTTAAATGTGTGTTTAACTACAACTCTAACGACTTTAAAATTTCCAAAGGCATGTTAGGTATCACTTCTTTAATTACAACAATGATAACATCACTTATATGAGCATATTTACAATTATTTTCTCCTACAACTCAAACATACATTCCTTTTTGGGCTCCACTATATTCAACTAAGTTTGAGACTAAATCATTCTTCCTCCAAAATATTTCACCTCGACAAATAGCATGAAAAAAAAGGAAGAGTTCTAAGAATAGTAATCTTCTTCCACCATAAATAGCTCAATGATTATGTATAGGTTAGGTAGTAACAAGTTAAGTACGTATATGCATTTTGTATTCAATTTTTCTAGTAGTGGCTCTAGCAAGGGTTTTGCATATTCCTCCCATTTCATAAAGTATTCAACCTGGTTATATGACAAATACATAATATTTGGAATATCATTTCCCTAAACCCATATAGGTGTTTATAGGTCGCATTCTAATTGGTTTGTTAAGAAATATAAGTACCCATATAAAACCTAAGTAAACAAACTCTTTGTGCAAGAAAATACTCTTCTTCAAGTTAATTTATAGCTTCTTCACTTTCATCCTTCGCAACACTTGATTCACATGTTCCAGGTGCTCTTCCTTGGCCCAAATAAAACTCATATTGTCATCAAGATACACAATTTCAACCTTCCCAAAAATGACTTCATAACCTTGTTCATCAATGATTCTCATAAAATCACTAGGCATATTGGTTAATCCAACAACACAAGCAACCATTTAAATAGTCCATCCTTCTTCTTGAACGTTGTCTTCCACTTGTCATATTCCCTTACTTGAATCTAAATTTATCCACTCTTCAAATATATCTTTGAAAAGTACTTCACTCAAGCAATCCATGAGGTGTTCCATTGTTGGTAAGGGAAACCAGTGCTTCATGGAAATCTTGTTAATAGCTTGTGAATCAATGCAAATTCGCCATTCAGTGCCTTTCTTTAGTGTCAAAACTATCAGCACAATGCAAGGACATAAAATTTCTCAAATCAACCCTTTGTGAAGTCATTCATACACCTACCTATTTACTTATTCACTTTTCATCGGAGTCATTCAATAGGAAGCCCTATTAGGTAGACATGATCATGGAATCAAATCAATCTAATATGAAATACTCATCATGGGAGGAATTTCCATTGGCATATCATCGACAACAATCTCTACAAACTCATCCAACAAAATTTGAATCTCTATTAGCACATAAATCTTTTCCTCATCTTCTTGTACCTTTTTTGGCATTATGGAAATGCAAAAATGTTCCTTCTTTTGTTCCTTCAAAATTTGGTTGAGCACGACATTACACGACCACCTGTCATACCACTACTTCTAGTTGTTAGTGTCTGTCAGTCCCACCAGTCGCCAGTGATCAAATATGCTCTTATAGGGTTTTTTTAGGGTCTCAAGTCAATTTTTTGTCATTTCATTAGGTTTTCAAAATAAAAAATTGGTCACTGGCTAGTGTGTCTAGGTCTATTACTCCTTTAAGAAATTTCATGTTCTAGTCATTGCCATCACTCAGTTGGATGTTCCATCACTAAAAGGTCATCATCATCAGTTCAGTCATATCATCATGGTCCTCATTCAGCTTAGTGTCACCATTAAGTCATTAGGGTCAAAATCATCAAAATTTGTCATTTCATTCATAAATCTGACAAATGGAGTAGTAATAGGGAATTTGCTCAAAAAGTTGTTTCAAAATGTAATTTATTTCAAATATGATTTAATAAGTTCAAATTTTCCAAAGCTACATAGTTTCCAAATAAAAAGTCAAAAACATATGGTGGGCCACCCCACCACTATGAAGAAATTGACTTCCACAAGCTATAAATGACCACAACAATTCATTTCTCTCATTGATTTCATCAACAAAGGGCTCTCACTCACCAGCAAGCACTTCCACAACATTTTTAGGGCCAAAGGATGCTCCAAAAATTAATTTCAAGCAGCCACGTTGTGCTTTTAGCAGCTACAATGCGCTTTCCAGCAACCACACTGTGTTTTTTCTCCAAAGGTTGTAAACTCGCTTTCAATAGTCCTCAAAGGACAATTGAAGTTTTCATCGGCATTTTACAAGTAAGTTTAGTTCCCTTGATACCTCCATCATCTTTATTTCCTTGTTTGTAAGGTGCATGGCCTCCATTTGTTCCCACACTACGTTATTGGCAGTTTTCCTAGCTAGGATTGTGTAAAAATTCCCTAGACTAAATCCTACACCCATTTCATCCCTTTCCACTTCCCTGAATTTTCCTACCCTCATTTCCCTTCCCTAAACCCTTCATCCTATCCCCTCACTCACTTCTCAACATGGAGGAGAAAAAGAAATCTTATAATAAGGGAGGTCAAATATCAAGGTATGAACCACTCAACACCCATGATCTGATGTCCTCCTCATTGTCCAATCAATGTTTTCAAAATTGTAGAAATTTCTGTTTTCCCACCCCGGTTTTCAGTTTCTCCTTATTTCTCCCATATAGTTAAATGCCCTTTCCCATAACCATACATTTAACAACTGAAAAAATTAAAAAAAATTATCTGAAAACACAAATTCTGGAAATTTTACAGAATGCTGGAAATTGCAGAAATAAAAATCAGCAGTAACAAACAACCATTTAAACACAGAGATTTTTGGTCAATGTGACCCTGGAAAAACCCCCTACAACTCTTGGGGAAAACCAGTTTGAGAGCTCTTCTTTATTTCTGGAAAATGCCTTTTTACAGTGAGAAATTTCAGCAAAAATCAGCACGCAAATTTACAACTTATCTCGATTTTTGAGCCTCAGCCCACTGGAAATTTCCAAACAGCAACACAATGTTGTAGGGCTACTATACGGACGGCTGTACGGGTTGTACGGACAGTACAAACAGACTGTACGGACCTCAATTTTTGTGCAAAAAATCAGTTGCCTCGATTTATGTGCAAAAACAAAAATCTGTCTTTTACTGCTTGCTCATTCAACTGTAAGGATTTGCTTAAATGTTTCCTAGGTATGTGTTCCAAGATGTTGCCTCCTTCTCCTCCTTGTCCAGAAATCTCCCTTGCTCTCTTACTCTCTCTCTCTCTCAATCTGCTCATGAAAGAATGAATGATCTTTTCCTCCTTTTCCTCCCTTAATCCAACCCTAAATGACTTTTAGGTGATCCCTAAATCCAATCGCTGAGATAGATTCAGATCTATGGCTGAGATTAAATGCTCATTTAAATCTCACTTTCTATTTTTTAATTCACCCCACTTTAATAAAGACCCACTTAGTCATTTATTTCCAAAGTCACTTTTCCTTTCTAATTTTACATTGACTTTATTAAAGTCTCTTTAAAATTAGACTTTAGTAACTTTATCACTTAATGTCACTTTTAAATTAGATTTGACTTTATAAAAATTATAAAGTCACTTTAGGAGAAAAATTAAAATCTTTTGGACACTTTTCCCTAGGCCAAAGATCAAAGCCTTAGGGAACCACCTGTCCTCTGGTACCAAATTTCAACACTCCCTCTTACCGAGGAAGGTGTTCCTCACCACACCCATCTTGTCTCTGGAGTAGACATGCTTGCCCCGTGGTAAGGCTTTGGTAAGAATGTCTGCTACCTGCTCATCAGTGGGAATATACTCAAGCTTCACAGCTCCCTTCTGAACATAGTCTTTGATGAAATGATATTTGATCCCGATATGCTTTGACCTGTCATGAAATACTGGATTCTCCGTGAGTTTAATGCAACTCTGATTATCACAGTAAATCACTGAAGGTCTCAATGGCTGACCAAATAAGCCAAACAACATCTTGCGAAGCCAGATGGCCTCACAACTAGCTAGGCTGGCTGCCATATACTCTGCTTCCGCTGAACTCAATGCTACTGACTGCTACTTCCGGTTGAACCATGACACTACTGTCGAACCCAACCCAAAACAACACCCTGAAGTGCTCTTCCTATCAGAAGCACAACCTGCCCAATCAGAATCAGTATAACCTGCCAATCTCACTCCATCCCCTTGCCTGTAGTCCAGACCATAATCCACTGTCCCCTGCAAGTACCGCAAAATGTGTTTTGCAGCCACCCAGTGAACCTTCCTAGGCTCACACATAAACTGACTCATCGTGTTGACTGCAAAACAAATATCTGGTCTAGTGTTGACCAAATACATCAAGGAACCAATCAGTTGCCTGTACAATGTGGGATCCACCAATTCGGAATCCGCAGCATGAAGCTTCTTCCAGTTGGTGATCATCGGTGTCGACATGGGTTTACAATCCTCCATGTGGAATCTACCAAGGATGTCCACAATATACTTCCCTTGCCCCAGGAAGAAATGCCCCTCCTCCTGCCACACCTCCAAACCCAAAAAGTACTTCGAGTCATGAGCCAAATATAATTATGAAGACTAACACGAGTTACAACTTTCAACATCCTTGTGGATGATATCAACTTAGGGCTAAAACAATTGAGTTTGGATGAACGGATCATTATTGATGACAAAAAGAATATAGGAATACAAAGAAATCCTATTATTTGGTTTCATCACATGTAACACCCTTAATTGTAAAGCTTTAAGGACAAAGTTTTTTGAAGTAGGGTATTATGATATGATCCGTGTTGTTTTTCCATGGTATTGGAATCTAGGTTAGGGTCTTAGAATCACTGACACTACCAATCTAAATACCACAACAAACTACTTTGCACAGTGGAATATAAACAACATTAAATCAACACGTGCACAAATATAGACAACTTTTTACAATTTTAACAACCCAACTTCATTATATTAGCAAACTGTAATACAATTGCCTAGGGCTCCTGTACCAAGTATAATGGCCCTCATATATACACTAATACAAGACTACAACTGGGACTTGTTGTCAACAACTATGACAACCAAACTACTCGAACAAGATACACTGATCATCTAGCTGATGTAGCGCACTCTCTCAGCTCCTCTTGGTTGTATCCTGAACACATCTGCCGAGTCCTTTGGCTTCTGATCTGCAGCAACACCTCTCTGCCTCTATCAATGTACTTGCGCCTTTAAGTCACTGAACACGGCTCCAATCTGCCATCTAGTTGATCATTCGTCCATCAATAACTCAACACCTAGGGTCTTGCGAGTTGTTCACAACTCCGTTTGTGAACAATTCTAGACTGCCCATTGCTGCTCCTCAGCTCCTTAGTCCTTTAGGGACACAACTCTTAGGGAATTCTTCCTACTAGTGCCTTCCTGTGCTGCCCGATGAAAGACACACTTAGGGCATGGAGGGCTGCCCACTTCTGCTGTAAATGTCCTTCTCTAACACACAATCTAGAGCTAGTCAAACAACTCCCTTTGACCTCCTTCTTCTGTCCTTCAAAGATCAGTCATTGAGCTTCTTTGAAATCTGCCTCTCCTACCAGTCCCAATGTCCTTCTTTGTCCTGCACTTAGGGCTCCCAAGATCATCCACTTGCTGTCCTCCATACAAAGCCTTAGGATGACCTTCAAACTGTCACTAGAAACTGCTATTCTGGCTCCCTCTAGAACAAACCTCCAACCTAGCAAACTTACTCCATAGACCATGCACCCTTGCAGCCCTCTTTTCGACCTTGGATCTGAGCACAAACACTGAGGTGATCTGCCCTCTGGTTAGGGCTTTTGGACTGCCCTAACTTAGAGTGATAATCCTACTAAAAACAGGCCTAAACTCTCTCCAATTCACTGCGCTGGCACCTCATCCAATGCATCCTTGTCACAACTGTCTATCTGAATTTTCAGCCCTCCAAATTAGGAGTCTTGGCCCCTCCTCAAATGCTACAGCAGAGCTCGCTACCTGCAATAGATCAAACTTCTGCGGCTTATTAATTCAGAGAGAATTTGCTCACAAATATACCCAACTGCTCCTCCAATACTCGGCTCTCAAAGATTTGGCTGCTCTCCTCTTTACCTGTGCCAAAACCAAACCAAACCAGAGACAAGAAACTTATCCTCTCTTCTACTCCTGTTCAATTCAACAATCTGAGGTGTGCGAGGTCTCTCTTGGGGATGATTAGCACTTGTTGGATGTGAAATGAGGTCTCTCCACTCTTTTATTTATATGAGTTCATGTGGCAACGGCTAGCCCATCGTTGGGCCTACCTCAAGTCAAGCCGACCTACCTGTTGTGCCACGTTTGCCCACTCATACAAATAAAAATTAATCTCTCTCATACTAGATCCCCTCTTTTGGTGTTCTTTGCAGCCCCTAGTGTCTTTTAGGGTCCTCTACAATCTCCGAAAGTCAAACCAACAAAAGTCAACATGGTTTTGGACCAACTCCTTTGGGTACAAAACCCCCACCGTGGGTTCTAAGCCCACAAACAATATTTGTGGAGCCCATTCCTCCAAAATCGTCTAACCTAGGGTTTGGAGTACCTCCCAAGCTACAAATCTCAACAATCCAAGGGCATATATCGGGGTAGATATATATAATATGACCCCAACAGGGGGCATATATGGGGTTAAATGTACATGTAAGGTATAAATGTATATGTAATAGCGTCGACCTAATAAAGAAGAGTCTAGATGTGCAATTTGTGAACATATATATATATATATATATATAAGTTGTGTAGTTGTATTTGAGGACATGTGATTTAGATGTATGAATGTATTTGAATATTTTCAGAGTTTCTCTTACTATTTAAGGAGTTATTGTGTAATTTATCTCTCTTATGTATACTGGAGTTTTTCTCCATGCTCAGATTGATGTACATATTGTATATTTCTGATTTCTTGTGATACTTTGAGTATTTGGACCACAACAATTCAACTTCTGACAGGCCTTAGGTATTGCAATTAAGAACCTAAGGGCACCTGAACCACCCAGCTGTAGTCGGTTAACCAGAAGCTTGTTTTACCACATACTCAAGGTGGTTTTTTTCATTATCCTAGAAACACAATTCAGTCAGCTTTACTTTCATGCTGCTTGGGTTTTATGGAAGAAACTTCCTCCTGCCCGGCTTTAGACTAATCACAGGCAACTAACTTATAACCCTGTCAAAGGACATAGTGGGGTTGGTTTCCTCTTTGGCCAGATAATTCATGCTTCATAATGGGAGAGTGTAGCTCCTCGCAATGATTATTGATCTTGCTGGCTTGTATTCGACAAGCTAGAAGCAATTTATAGCCTCATATTCCAGGGGAAGATTAGGATGTATTTATCCTTTTTTTATATTTTTGAGCAAATTTGAAGGTGAGTTCATAAGTGGACCAATTCAGTTTTTCATGGCAATCCATTTTTCTAGATTATATGATAGAATTCCATGTTAATTTTTTTTTTTAATCCGCGTTTCAACTATTTGGATTGTTTTAAAATGTGCCAAAATTTTCAAGATAAAGTTTCAATATCCAAAATGGAATTCCTGTGAATCAATCTAAACTATTACTTCACTTAAAATTCCTATTTGATATTAAGACGGATTTCCATTAAAGAGAACGTGAGTTTGTTCATTTATCCACCTAGTTCAGAACTTAAGCACAAGAAAAAATTGTCATAAATCTCTGTATCAGAAAACCTTTGATATAACAAATTTTATATCTAAAATTTTACAAAATATGAAAAAATTGTGTCTATATTTATGACATATCAATCTAATATTTCTTTATTATTTTGAATGAAGTCACAATTGATTCTGTTATTGTTTTAGTTTGAAGTGAGGCTGGCAGAACCTGAGAAAGGTTCGCAAAATAAAAATAGGAAATTAATGAAAATAGAGCAAGTGGGCACTCCACCACGTAGCTCTCGCTGCCAAGAGAAGTAGAACTTGTCTCCCGAGCTAGCTTAAAGAGGAGATTGGAGGATGGAGAACAAACACTGCATCATTGAGCAACCCTTCTTAATACGCGAACAGCTGAATGGCTGTATTGTATTGTCCTGAAGATTTTGTATGGAATGCTACAAAACATGCGAATGGAAGATGTTTGTGATCTTCCCTGCCTGGTTTTTTAAATATATTATTGGAGTTTTTCGTTAACCTGGATCGGGTGTTTTTCCTTGCTCTATATATTTTCTATCTATAGCGGTTTTCTGTAGTCAAATTGCTTTCATAGCTATAGATAACAGAGACACAGATAAGAAACAAAACACATGAAGCAGTTTGTCATAACTGAGATTGAAGCGTATGAATGGCACCATTCCGATTTC
>APFE031286319.1:48483-93072 GCA_000404065.3 Pinus taeda
TGAAATGATATCTGATCCTAATATGCTTTGACCTGTCATGAAATACTGGATTCTCCGTGAGTTTAATGCAACTCTGATTATCACAGTAAATCACTGAGGGTCTCAACGGCTGACCAAATAAGCCAAACAACATCTTGCGAAGCCAGATGGCCTCACAACTAGCTAGACTGGCTGCCATATACTCTGCTTCTGCTGAACTCAGTGCTACTGACTGCTGCTTCCGGCTGAACCATGACACTACTGCTGAACCCCACCCAAAACAACACCCTGAAGTGCCTCTTCCTATCAGAAGCACAACCTGCCCAATCAGAATCAGTGTATCCTACCAATCTCACTCCATCTCCCTGCCTGTAGTCCAGACCATAATCCACTGTCCCTGCAAGTACCGCAAAATGTGTTTTGCAGCCACCCAGTGAACCTTCCTAGGCTCACACATAAACTGACTCATCGTGTTGACTGCAAAACAGATATCTGGTCTAGTGTTGACCAAATACATCAAGGAACCAATCAGCTGCCTGTACAATGTGGGATCTACCAACTCGGAATCCGAAGCATGAAGCTTCTTCCAGTTGGTGATCATCGGTGTCGACATGGGTCTACAATCCTCCATGTGGAATCTGCTAAGGATGTCCACAATATATTTCCCCTGCCCCAGGAAGAAATGCCCCTCCTCCTGCCACACCTCCAAACCCAAAAAGTAATGCATCAAGCCAATGTCCTTCATCTCAAACTCCGTCGCAAGATCTCTCTTGCAGTGCTCTATGAGTCTCTCTGCACCTGTAATGACCAAGTCATCCACATACAGCACCAGAATGAGAGGCTCCTCACCTATCACAATAAAGTAAAGGTTCGGATCTACCTCACTCTTTGTGAAACCCATCCCTTGCAAATAAGTGTCTATCTTGGAGTACCAAGCTCTGGGAGCTTGCTTCAGGCCATAAAGGGCCTTCTTCAGTCTGCACACATGGGACTCCTTCCCATGCACCTCAAAGCCTTGTGGCTGCTCAATGTACAGCTCCTCCTGTATGAAGCCATTGAGAAATGCGGTCTTCACAAACATCTGGTGGATCTTCCAACCCATCTCTGCTGCTATTGATATAATGGAGCGAACCGAAGTATATCGAGCCACGGGAGCGAAGGTCTCCTCATAATCAACTCCCTCTACCTAGGAGAACCCTCTAGCCACAAACCTCGCTTTGAATTTCTCAATGTTGTCATCTGCAGCATGCTTTACCTTGTAAAGCCATTTGGAAGTAACCACATATTTGCCCTTAGGCCTCGGCACCACCTCCCAAACACCATTCTTCATGATAGAAGAATACTCCTCCTGCATGGCCTCTCTCTAGACCTATTGGCTAGCTGCCTCCTCATAGCTAGAAGGCTCAGAGTCAAGGATGTTGGTAACCATAGCCATATAGCTACAAAACCTCTCAAGTGGTCTACTCTCTCTGACCAGCCTCTTTGGCTCAGCAACAGATGTGGCATCTCTCAAGGTGTCCTGAAGCCACTTGGGCTTCCTCTTCCCTGAGCATACTTCTCCCATTGGAGAATGAAACTCCTCCTCCTCATCACCATCAGTAGCCTGAACTCCTGACTGCCTATCTGCTATCCCCCTGCCTGCACCTGAACCTGTAGAAGTTGAGGTACCATGTGAACTGTCCATCAGTGGACTCCCTAGTGAACTGCTCTGTGGACTGCTCTACATGCTGCCCGGAGCACCACCCCTCTGGCTTGTCGAGCCACTGCTCACTGACGGACCTGGCATCGTCATAGACGTACCTCTGAATCCTCCAGATCCCTGCCCACTGGATCCCTGCAACTGACTCAACTGCCACTGAGGGTCTGGCTGATCCAGATACTCTAACTCCCGTGACCTCCTAAAGGCCCTGTCCTCCTCGAACTTCACATCCCGTCTGACAACAACTCTCCTCTGTGCAGGAATGTAAATCCGAAAGGCCTTTGAGGTCTCACTGTAGCCCACAAAGATACCCTTCTCTGCGGTGGGCTCTAGTTTGGTCCTCTTCTCCTTGGGTATATAGGAGTATGTAATGCATCCAAAGATATGAAGATGACCAATATCAGGCTTCTTCCCAGAGAAAGCCTCCTCCGGAGTCATGTGCCCCAAGGCACGATGCGGACTCATGTTCTGCAAGTAAACAGTTGTGTTGCAGGCCTCTGCCCACAAAAACAATGGCAACCCCTGATCATGTAACATGGCTTTGGCAGCCCCTATGATGGATCTGTTCTTCCTCTCCGCAACCCCGTTCTGCTGGGGGTTGTAAGGAACAGTGAACTCCCTCCTAATGCCTGCCTCCACAAAATAGTCAACAAACTCTCCAAGGGTGTACTCTCCTCCATTGTCCGACCTCAGGGACTTGATCTTCCGACCTGTCTGTGTCTCCACAAGAGCTCTAAACTCCTGAAACCGCTTGAAGACCTCACTCTTGGTCTTCAAGAAATAAATCCAGGTCCTACTGGAGTGATCATCAATGAATAAAACATAGTACTCATATCCACTCAAGGAAACATGAGACATCTGATCGCTCACATCAGAATGAATCAAATCAAGTATCCTAGTCGCTCTGCTATCACTGCTGGGAAAAGGGGATTTGGCAAACTTGCCCATCACACATCCTCTGCAAGTATCAAAGTGATCAGTACTAAAATCTGGCATACCTGTAGTGATCTCCCGCAAGGTCCTCAAGGCTCCATGATACATATGTCCCATCCTGCGGTGCCAAATCTCACACAGCTCAAAACTGCTAGCTCTGTTGTTGGTACTACTGCTCAATGCCAAAAGGGGCTAGAATGCAAACTTGTACACCTTTGCATGGCGTACACCTATCACTCTAGCTGAATCAGCTGGAGTGCCCCTGGGATACATCAACACCTGTCCTCCCCTGAACAGTACCTCATACCCTCTATCCTCCAAAGCTGAGATAGATATGAGGTTCTTCCTCATCCCTAGCACATAAAGAACATCTGTCACCTTCAAGGGAGGTTTGGACTCCCTCTGAAATCTCAGTGTCCCCACCCCGACTGCTCTAACAACTCTGTCATCATCGAGTACTATCTCTATATCAGTGCCATTCTCTGAAATCTCTAAGAAGTACTCACGAACTCCTATCATGTGACATGAAGCCCCACTGTCCACATACAAGATACCCGAAGATGCTCCGCTAATCGAGGGAAAATCATGCTCCCTCTGAACCTGTGTGGCAGGTGATCCTGCACTCGAGGACTCACACGTAGTGAACACAAACTCCCGGTCAAAACGACCTGCAAAGTCCTCAACCTCTGCTGAAGCTGCCAAGCTCTGGTCCTTCCCCTTCTTCTTCTTCTTCTTCGGACACACAACTGCATAGTGTCTCATCTTTTGACAATTCCAACACTTCACCTTGGAATAGTCCTTCTGTGTGTTACCCTGTTTACCTTTAGCCTTTGCCCCCACCATTGCTTGTGGAACCCTGCTTCTTCCCTTTGCCTTTCTTGCCTCCTGCCAACAGTGCTACATCCTCATCCTGCTCAACTGGCTTGGCTGCCCCAAGCTGACCTTTCATGATCTTTGTCTGAATGTAATCATCCCAAAACCTCTCCCATGTGGGAAGGGTCTCACGTGCACAAACCCCATCAGCAAAGTTCATCCATGAACAGGGAAGGCCATTCACTGCAATCTGCACCAACTCAATGGTTGAATGGCCTCTCCAATTGCTGCCAACTTATCTCTCACATTAGTAATCTTTGTGAGATATCCAGCTGCACTATCATTACGCATCTTAATGTTTTTCAGCTTCTCCTTCAGGACCATTTTCTAGTTCTCATTGGTACTCTGGTAGAGATTGGACAATGTTGTCCACATCTCATGGGCATTGCTCTTTCCTCTCACATGAGGAATGCAATGGTCTTTGATTCCGTCTAGAATCAATCTCTTACCCTTGTTGTTCTTTTTATTATAAGCAGCCAACTGAGTAGCATCAGTAGGCACAACAACAGGGTTCTGTGTGGTATGCACCATAATATCCCAAACTTCTGCCTCCTCAAAGATACTATGCATTCTCTCCTTCCAAACGCTGTAATTTGTATGCCCATCCAACCTATCCTCTACCTTCAATCCCAATGACATCCTGTTGTCCTAAAACTGAAAAAATAGCACTGTTGTAGTAAAGATAAAATTGTTGTTTGTGAAAAATCAGCTTGCTGGAATTTTCTGAGTGAAAAATCAGCAGCTGGAATTTTTCCCTTTTGCTGTCCCAAACTGCTCTTCAGCACTCAAGCTCTGATACCATGTAGAAATATATGTTTTCCCACCCCGGCTTTCAGTTTCTCCTTATTTCTCCCATATAGTTAAATGCTCTTTCCCATAACCATACATCTAACAAAAAATAAAAATAATAAAAAAAATAAAAATAAAAAAAATATAATATAAATATAAATAATTAAAAAAATTAAAAAAAAAAAAAATATATATATATATATATAATATATATTTTGGAAATTTTACAGAATGCTGGAAATTGCAAAAATAAAAATCAGCAGTAACAAACAGCCATTAAAACACATTTAAACACAGATAGTTTTGGTCAATGTGACCCTGGAAAAACCCCTTACAACTCTTGGGGAAAACCAGTTTGAGAGCTCTTCTTTATTTCTGGAAAATGCCTTTTTACAGTGAGAAATTTCAGCAAAAAATCAGCAAGAAAATTTACAACTTATCTCGATTTCTAAGCCTCACAGCCCACTAGAAATTTCCAAATAGTAACACAATGTTGTACTGCTACTGTACGGACGGCTGTACGGATGGTACGAACGACTGTACGGGTTGTACATATAGGTTGTACGAACAATACAAATAGACTGTATGGACCTCGATTTTTGTGCAGAAAATCCACTGCCTCGATTTCTATGCAAAAACAAAAATCTGCCTTTTACTGCTTACTCATTCAGCTGTAAGGATTTGCTTAAATGTTGCCTTGGTATGTGCGCCAAGCTGCTGTCTCCTTCTCCTCCTTGTCCAGAAATCTCCCTTTCTCTCTTGCTCTCTCTCTTTCAATCTGCTCATGAAAGAATGAATGATCTTTTCCTCATTTTCCTCCCTTAATCCAACCCTAAATGACTTTTGGGTGATCCCTAAATCCAATGGCTGAGATAGATTCAGATCTATGGCTGAGATTAAATGCTCATTTAAATCTCACTTTCTATTTTTTAATTCACCCCACTTTAATAAAGACCCACTTAGTCATTTATTTCCAAAGTCACTTTTCCTTTCTAATTTTACATTGACTTTATTAAAGTCACTTTAAAATTACACTTTAGTAACTTTATCACTTAAAGTCACTTTTAAATTAGATTTGACTTTATAAAAATTATAAAGTCACTTTAGGAGAAAAATTAAATTCTACTTGGACACTTTTCCCTAGGCCAAAGATCAAAGCCTAAGGGAACCACCTGTCCTCCGGTACCAAATTTCAACAAAAATGTAGGGTATTTTGGGTTCTGTGAGCAAGTTCAGCAAGTCAAATATCATGCCAAGTTGACCAACTTGTTTACCACTAATCTTAAGAGAGATAAGGTCATTATTGCAGAGGTCAATTTCACAATTTCAACTAAAGACATAGCATCAGCCACAGAGATACCAAATAGTGGAGAAAAATGGTTTAAGAGCCTAGACTTGGATGTGCAAAACTACAAACCCTTCATCAAAGGTCACTACAAGCACAACATTAAGAAGGTTTTTCCTTTTGGACAGCGCCTTGAGAAGTTTGTCCCATTGATGAGGATCATTATGAAGTATTTTACATGTGAGGGCAAAGTTTCAAGATTATACAAGTATCATGTCATATTTCTCATGCATTTCACAGGGGTAAAACCACTTAACCTACCCTACTACCTCTACAAGATCTTGGCTAAAATGGCAGACAAGGTGCAGCATAGACAAAGTGATCATCAAACTAACCGTTTTCACCATGCCCTCATCAAAATCATTGTATTGCATCAACTTGCACAAAATAATATCACTTGGGAGACATTCATTCAGTCAAATGTATTTTTGTCTTCTGTTAGTCAGTCAACTAGCCAAAGTACACCATCCAAGCATATGGAGATTGGCTCATCTAGAAAAATTGCAGTCAAGAGGACACCTAGGCCTGAGGTGACTCAAACATATCAAAGGGGAAGGAGGCTTGTGTTTTCTCCCAACATTGTGGAAGGGGCCAAGCTTACATCATCAAAACAGGGGTCACCATCACAGCATGAGACACCTTTGCAAGATGAGGAGTCATTCCATCTTGACACTGATACAATAGACTTGAAGGTTAATGAAGAGCATAAGACAGTGAAGCAGATCATCATGGAGAAATATGTTGAGATCAAAGAGCTTAAGGATAGCTTGTCTAAGGCCAATTTCATGATTTCATTCCTAAAGCAGGAGAATAATCAATTGAAGGTAAATCAACTACTCTTGGATAAGCATAAGGTTGAGGTTAGCAAAGAAGATGTAAAGGGAAAAGTAGTAGTTGACATAGATGATTCATATGATCATCAAGAGCAAGTGACAAGGAATAGGCCAAGGGATAGAGGCCTCAAAAGGGCACTTCAACAACAAAGAGAACAATGTCCACCAAAGGAGAAAATGTCTTCACTTGACCTAATTGCAGCAGAAATCAATGAAAATAGTGAGTTTTGGTTTGACAAAGTAAATTTCCATTTGGAAAATATCCTTAAGAGGGCCAACAGAGACAACAAACTGCAAAGACATATGGATGCTCATTACTATACAAGGAATCAGATCTCCAAAGTCAAGATCAAGCAGTTGAAGGAAAAACTCAAGGAAACCCTAATCAAGCCAAAAGAGAAGGTTAAGTTGGATTTGCTCGTTGATGCTTCCCTCATAGAATAGCATACCATTTCAGGGCTTCATGGAGCAACTCTGGACCAATTTTGAAGAAATTTGAAGAAATTTTGGTTTTTGTGAATTTTTGGAAATTTTTTAGACAGTGGCTAGGTCAAAAACACAGCGTGCCCCACGTTGCGCTTTTGATGGGGAGATCCAAATGACATTTTGTTTGTATATTTGGATTCCTTATCACTTGTACATCACTTCTAGCCATTGGGAGAAAAATTTCAATGGGTTCTGGTAGGTGGAAAAGGCCAAAACTACTCAAAAATCGCCTCTTTGTCCTCTTTTTGAAGAGCTTGCTACGCTTTTGGAGTACCTCTGGGAGAAAGAATTTTTGGAGGGATATGAGCAACCTCTTCCATTTCTTGAATACTCTATCATGTATCAGACATCCAGAACTATCTCCAGCACTTTTCAGATCATGATTTGGACCTCGGGAAGGCCTCCAAAAGTCAATTCTACCAATTTCGTAGCGCTTTCTCCTAGCACGCTGCGCTTTTGCCTGAAACTCCTGTTTCTCAATTCTATTAGCTAGATTTGATTTATCATGATGTAATTAAAGGTAATAAGCTTGTTAGGTTTGTTTCATGTAAATTTAGGCCTCATTTATGAAGGCAGTTCAGTGAAAGTTTAAATGGAGGATTTGTTTTAACCTCCCTAGACATTAGGGTTTTTGTTGAACACCTCATGTAATCAGATCCTAAACTGAAGGATTCGACCCTAAGAGAGGTGAAAATAGTTTTGATCTATATGTATCTATTTTTCAGTCATAGAACAGGTTGGACATCAGTGAGGAGAACTCTTGGAGCTTGTACTTCATCGTTTTTGCAGAAAATCAAAGGACATTTGCAGCGATTATTCAGGAATTCTTGTGTTGTGAGTTTGTGATAATGTTTTCTCTCTATTATAGTTTTATATGAATGATAATTTCATCTCCTTTCCATGTCTATGCTTTTCATTGATTTTCCTAAGAGGTTTTAAACAGAATTCTTAGTTTTAAGCTATGTTTTGTTAGGAACTTCATGTTTGTCACCTATCTTCTAATAAATGAATTCATTCTTGTCATGCTCATTTTGATCTCTACTTTTCCATCCTACACTACATCGAAAAAATCCCAAAGTATCACAAAAGCATACCTACCCTGCTCCTTTATATCTCTTACAGTTGAAACCTTTGATCCTTTGACATAGTTCCCTGTTTTCACTCTTGATCCAGCAAAACTCTAAAATCTCCAAAACTCTAGAGTTGAACATATCTAGCCTAACATCTTTTCCCACTCCAGTCATCATTGGTTGTGATTTCATAGAGAGATCCCTCTCTGGTTTAGTACGGCTAGCTGTTGAACCCTAAGTGGTTTGAGGTTACCTCCTTCGATCTCCTTTCTCAGCCTTGGGATATTGTGGAGGATAACACTAGTATCACTATTGTCCATTTTTTGTCTCTTATTCCACTATTGGCTCTAGCCTATAACATTGTCCATCCTCATCAAATGCATAAGTATTTTCCATATCATCATGGAGAATCTTCCCATCAAACAGATACGGTCTTCCCAGTAAAACATGACAAGTATCCATCTCCATCACATCACATAATACATGGTCACTAAATTTACATTTCGAAACTCAACAATCATTGGTCCATCACGATGACTTGTTGATCCTTTTGTAGCTATGAAACCCAATATGGATTGGGATGAGGGATGTAATTCAATTTTAGCTTCTCAATCACCTCTATAGAAACCAGATTTTTACATTTACCCTAAACCTTGCATTTAGTTTTAAAAAACCTCTTCCTTTGTCTGGGTTCCTTTGTAGCCTTCTTTTTAGGTTTGAGTAACACACTTATAAACATAAGGTTTCACCATGTTCATGATAAAGTACTACAACATTGTTTCCCAAAGCTAGTGCCTCATCTACCCACTTGACTTGAGTCCTAGCCTCATTCCTTCTTCCCAAATTATGCTTCTATGGGAACTCAAATGCTTTGTTCCCCTCTACTCCACATATGTAGAAAGTAATGACATACTTACCCTAACCTCTTCCAAATTATCTACGTCTATGAGCATGGTTGTCTACTTTAACAATTTGACTATTAGACACTTCAACTTCTCTACCTTTGATACATATTCCTTTAAGATTCTTTGCCCTACAATTATGTTTCCATTTCCTATTCATATTTTCCTTTTCCATTACAAAAAATCCAATATGTTCCATCCATCATCCATAAAATGGATACTCATCTCATGTTGAATCTAGAACTTCAATCCATTCACATGCCTTGCTACACTCTAGTTTTAAAATTCTTATTGAGTGAAAATTTGAAGTATTCTATACACTCCCAGATACATGTCTCTTTTGGTTTCAAATTCTATGCTTTTCTACACAAGCTTTGTTGGTAATCATAGGGAGGAACTTCCTCTTGATCTTACTCGCGATTTTCTTCCAATTTTTTTATCTTCTCATGCTGCTTGTATGCTCTATTTTTTTGCATAACATCCCACCACAGTAAGAAATGCCCTTTGAACTTTTCTATTGTAAAATTAACCCTAGTGGGGTCTTGGAAACAAATGATGCTCAAAGTATCTCTTGAGCTCACGTATCCATTCTTTAATTCTCCTCACTTCCTCCAATTCCTAGTCCCTGACATTTCCTCAACCTGCTCCTCTTCATGGTGACATCCTTAGGAGTCGTCTCATAATCCTCAACCAAACAATCATTCACAATGATTTCTTTTGGCACTACCTCCCACCACTCTTCTCCTAGTAAACACAAGCTAAAATGACCTTCTCTTCAATCTCCTTACGACCATAGTTACACAGGTACTGATCTCACGAAACCGAACTCTCTAGATCTAATTAGTTATGATAATTCTATAATTCTCAACTAACATTGAACCTTGATCTAATACCAAGTGATGCACAATATGATTTTGTAATTACCTAACATAGCTACAAAACTATATCGATATTATCAGAATGCAATTACTACAAAAGTAGTCACAAGTGAAAATGCTACAAAAACAAAGATTGACATAATTAATAATGTAAATAACATGAAACGGAAGGAAAGGATAGAATCTAACTCTTTATTTAATATGCCAATTTGGCTTGTGACTCATCGTAATCTAGATGTCTCAGTTTCTTTGCATTTCAAACTATTCTAGACTAGCATGATCAGACTACCCAGCATACTTACTTCCCTAAGAACAAGTTATTATTCTCTCTTCTTCTATTGTAGTTTGTTGGAACTTGACCTTCTCTTACGTTTTATATTTGGAGCTAAATTGTCTCTTCTCCCATTGCATATTGTTGGAAATCTCTTCTTTAATTCACTAAATATATAACTTACTCTCAGACTGTTCAATTCATGTAGTAGTCCAACAATGTTTGTAATCCTTCACCTCCTCTTCAGCTATCTTTATGAATTTTCAGGGGTAGTTCATGGTTAATTGTCCTTTGATTATCCCAATAAGCTATCATTCATTTATCATTTAGTGATTCCATAGCAACACATAATTATGCAGCAACATATGGATCCATAGTGGTTCGCCAGAAACATATCAATTTTATGGCATTGATAACCTCTTTATTCGTCTACTAATCAAATTAAATAAAAAGCAAAAAACAAAGATGAAAAAACAAATATTTTGGAGTCAATTGTGTGAACCCAAGGGTGCTCCTACATTAATTATCGAAGGATTTTTTCAAGTAGAAGAGATTGATTATAATGAAACATTTGTCCTTGCAGCCAAAATGAATTTCATCCCACCTTGTTCTAGCCCTTGCCACTTCGTATAAATGGGAGGTACATCAAATGGATGTTGAATCTACCTTCTTGCATGGGATTTACAAGAAGAAATTTACATGGAACAACTTTCTCACTATATTTACAATGAATATAGACTTGTTTTCCACCCTAAGAAATCTCCCTATGGCGTTGCGCAAGCCCCTTGAGTTTCCTATGCTAAAATGGATAGCTTTCTCCCTAATAGCGTCATTTCTAGATGTCACTGTGACCCTAGTTTATATACCAAGAATGTAGGTAACCACCTCAAACTACTTTCCCTTCACTAACTTTTAACCCATGTGAAATCCAACCTTAAGAAAAAAATTGAATTGATGGCTTAGGACATTTGTGTTATTTACTTGGCCATCCAAGTCTTGCAAACCAAGGAAAACTTTTCATTTTGTACCCTAAATGAGTTGGTATCCTTCTGTATTTGACTCATACCCATCTTTATTTTCCCATTATAGTCGGTAATATTGTTTAGACATGTCACTTGAGCTGGTAAGAAGCAATGTGCCCTTTCTCCTTCTTTAGAAAAAGCAAAGTATGAAGAAACAATTAGTGGTCAAAGAAGCCTTATGGCTTTGATAAATCCTTTTAGACTTGGATACCACTAACAACATCCAAAGAAACTTTGTAAAGAGTGACAACTAAATTTACAATGTTATAGTTGCGCCACAAGTGTTTAGCTTTATGTTTTATATGTTTTAATTCATAGATTGGAAAAATGATAGTAAGACTAGCTTCCACTAAAATAAATAACAAAAATCTTAATGAAGACTTTGAATATCATCAACTTAGCAATGAAATCCATGATAAAAACTTTGAATTATCATCATATACAACTAGCATAGGTCCATCTTATAAGGAAATTTTTAAACTTCAAGATAAATCAAAAATTAAAAGTTACAATAAAATCCATGATAACAACTCTAAATTGTCATATAAAACTAATATAAATCCCTGAAACTTGTATCGAAATTTTTAAACTTCAAAATAAAACAAAAATTAAAATTAAAAGTTAAAACCCATGATAACAACTCTGAACTATCATGTAAAACTAATATAAATCCATTTTCACCTGAATCTATACAACATTGAAAAAAAAAACAAAACAAACCAAACTAGCCCAACCTAAACTCAACCTAATCTAAATAATTATAATAGATGATGAAATAAAAATAACACCTACAGTCCGGTGCCACCACCAACCCTGCAAAGATCAGTGTGGGACTTCTAAATCGCTCGCCTCATCTTCGGCCCAAAGGCATCGAAGCATGGACCAAAGAAACAGCAGCTGCCAGCTGCAAAAGATAGATGATGAGTACTAGCACTGCCAGCTGCAAAAGATGGAACATGAGCACTAGAAAAATATTGGTAAAATTTGATGACGCACAAGACGCAGAAAATAGCAGACTGCGTGAAAAGATATAATGGCAACTTCATGATAAGCTGGTATATTAAGATATTAATTGACCAATGGTGATTTCCAGAAAGCATAAAAATCTTGCAGAGATAACCCAAGAGATGGATAAATGGTTTTTCGTAAATAGGTTTCAATGATTCTAGATGAAAGGAAGGGCTATTCAAATATAATTTCAGGAAGTCCACGAGTCAGACATTTTATTCTTGTAAATTGAATTTAGTGTAGGTAGTCAGTTGTGTGAAAGGTTATTCTTGTTTACTGAATTTAGTGTAGGTAGTTAGTTGTGTGAAAGAAGGTTATCTCTTTATTTAGATTTGATGCATTATATTAGGGTGAGCGCATTAGTTAAGATTAGTTAGAAACATCTAGTTGAAAGAAATACTATTATAGTTAATTGGGAGTTAGAGAGCCAAGGGAAATTGGTTCATATCAGTGAACTCATTTCTTGGATAGTTTTTTCAGTATTGAAAATTTCAGTTTTGACCAAAAAAGAGAACAACATTTTAGAAAAGAGAGACTTTGGAGTGTGTATGGGAGCAGGGGTTTTTTTGTTCTCCGTGTGAGATTGAAGTTAACTAACTGAACAGCGTTTCTTTGAGCAGTGGTTTTTATCAACAAATCAAATTTGTAAGTATGTGAGAGATAATTATTTGCTTATGCATTTGTGAGGTTTTTGAAGCCTAATATTAATATCTGAAGGTTGAAATTAATTTGGTCTTTAAATTACTGCGTTGAATGAGGATGAGGAATTCATACACTGCATTCTCTCTGTTCTTTACATTTGGATGGACCTAAATTATAGACTTAAAGAACCATATTACAGTTAATTTTTAATCACAGTTTACACCAAATCTTGTGTATTGGAAAGAGTCATTTACATTACAGGTTCGAGGATACAGAGCAGTCTGTGTCAAGCCAACAGAAGAAGCGAAATCCGTAAGGGAAAACCATCATCAAACTTGCGGGGCAATTTCTGATCAAAGGAAGATGAATTTCGAAATTCTGCCATCTGGGTAACTTGCAAACGATTTTCCCAAAAGATCGTTGGTTGGGGGTTCCGAAGTGATCTTTAAACCGTGTTTTTATAGACAGCATGACTAGGAAAAACGACTTCTTGTTCCCTTGCACCAATGCCTGTGTTTGCAGAAATTGAAACTGAAAAGATAATTTGTTGTTCCCTTGCACCCACGCCCATGTTTGCAGAAATTGAAACTGAAAAAACGTTGATTTATTGTTCCCTTAACCAACGCCATGGTTTGCAGACATAGCAGCCATCAAGATTCAATTTTACTGAGTGAAATTTTAAAATTTAAATAACTACAGTTTCACCGAAACTTTAAAATTCATACAGAATTTTATCTACCTTGACATCCTTGAATGAATAAATATTAAAAAAACACACACACAGATAACTATCACTCTCAATTCCACTTCCTTCACAATGTTTATACTCTGTAATATCATCGTTTCGTTGAATTTTGTTCATCAACATACATTAATCTAAATATTTTCTATTCTAATGGCCTTGATCTCTGCAGTGTGAAATTTTGGATGAAATTCTGTCTGAGATTCATAGTTTTCACGTTCCTTTCGGTCCAATTGAGAGTTAGGAACAGCCTCTATAATATATTGAAAGCAATCTTTGTGTGCTCCGCATTTTTAATTACAACAAATTCAAATGAAGTAAGATATATAAAGGTTCCTCTGGTTTTCATACTTGTATTATTTAATGATATGCTAGGTTTATAATCCAATTTTGACTGCCAATCTCACATTTTCCCTGCCCTACACTCTGAGA
This sequence comes from Pinus taeda, assembly GCA_000404065.3. Taxonomy (NCBI): domain Eukaryota; kingdom Viridiplantae; phylum Streptophyta; class Pinopsida; order Pinales; family Pinaceae; genus Pinus; species Pinus taeda. Next base: position 62,388 of record APFE031286319.1, read on the forward strand.
TGAACCTTATTTCCCTTCAATACGATAATGATGAAAGAGTTTGGTAAAAGGATTGAATGTATCAAGCACCCTAATTTATTTTTACAATTTTAATAATCGCAAGCATCGAACAGTACGGAATATGAAAATCACACAATTTAATCTACAAAGAATTTTGATGGGAATCATACAATTTAATCAATGAATAATATATCACAAAGCTTTCCAATCTCTACAAAGAATTTTGATGGGAATCATACAATTTAATCAATGAATAATACATCACAAAGCTTTCCAATCTCTACAAAGAATTTTGATGGGAATCATACAATTTAATCAATGAATAATACATCACAAAGCTTTCCAATCTCTACAAATAACTTTGACTTCATAGACTGCGGTACAATTGGATGCGCAAAAATGATATTACTGGAATTCATAGCTTTAGTTTTCATAGCTTTTAAATTTGTTGAACCTGGTGCTATCACTGACTTCATTTCCATTTAATTTCACTTGTTCTTGCTCGTTAGGTTTGGTAGTGAATGCTCAATTCATGCAATGGTGCGCCAAGGTTAACAGGAATCCAAAGCACAATCAGCCAACCTTGCTACTCTGTATAAACAGAAAACCGCGGAAAATGACTACATAATTTAACCCAAAAGAAAACCCAATGCCAAAAAGCTCTCAGGCGAGAATGCTCATTAAAACCCCTTTCCGTTACCTAAACATATTTCATTTTAAAAAGGGAAAATACCTGAGAAATACGTGAGTACATAACACAATGCCAAGAAGCCCACAGAGAAGTCAGAAATCAGAGTGATACTTGAGACATAAGTACCTAACCCATTGCCAAGAACCCCCAGAGAAGGATGCTCACTAAAACCCTTTCCACCACCTAGATGTTTCATTTTGGGCAATTCTTGAGAACAGTAAAGTCAGAAATCAACCCCCCAACGATAAGCACAGAACTTCTGGGATCCCTACTGCACCTCATGTTCAACCCAAATGCATCAGCAGAAGATAAGCACTACGATTAAACATTGACAGAATTTGATGATGCACAAGAAGCAAGAAATAGCATACTGCATGACAAGATCCCTCTTAAAACTGATGACGACTCCATGGTAAGCCGGTAATCTAAAGGCACTAATTTACCAATGGTAACATACTGATTCCTGAAAGCATAGAAATTTTAGATATTAATCCAAGCGCTGGATAAATAGTTTACCAAGGCCTTAAAAAGAGATATCTAATTCTCTTGTGATAAAGAGTGTTATCCTCTCCCTACACAGGAACTTTTTTTACTGTGAAACACTCTGTAATTTAGTCATTTCATTCAACTTTGGTCATCTTTACTGTGCAACATACTTTGTATTTTAGTCATAGACATTGAGATTTGGTCATACATGGACATTAATATAATTTCATTCAATCCTAATTGCTTTGATCTCCAGTGTGAAAATTTTCTGATGTACACTAATTTACCAATGGTAACATATACTGATTCCTGAAAGCATGGAAATTTTAGAGATTAATCCAAGAGCCGGATAAATAGTTTCCCAAGGCCTTAAAAAGACATATCTAATTCTCTTGTGATAAAGAGTGTTATCCTCTCCCTACACAGGAACTTTTTTTATTGTGAAACACTCTGTAATTTAGTCATTTCATTCAACTTTGGTCATCTTAACTGTGCAACATACTTTGTATTTTAGTCATGACATTGAGCTTTGGTCATCCATGGCAATGGACATTAATCTAATTTCATTCTATCCTAATCGCTTTGATCTCCAGTGTGAAAATTTTCTGATGTTAAAACTAGAAAATGACCGTTTTCTTGAACCAAACGACTTTTTTAGGGATCAGTCAAATTGCTCGTATGTACTATCCAGACAAGAATTACCGTCTTGCTAAAGTTTCCAGTGCTTTGTCTTGGAGTTGCTCCTCAAAATCGACTCTTATCTGCTGAGATACAGTTGAATTCCTCAACACTGAAGAATCTTATACGTGGGAAATCGACCTTTTGGAGACTTCATGCTTGGGAGACCGTGGAAAAAACTTGAAAGTCACGTTATTGCTTTCAGCATGATTCCCAGCAATCTACCGTTAAAAGATATATATCAACCTCTCTCACCCAGACCAAAAAATATCAAAGATTGAATCCAATGATAATTCAAAATACCAAGTTGTTTGAACAGAGACGAGGGAATCATTTGAACACCAAACCTTCTTTCAGTAGTGCTTGTGAGAAGTTGTCTGAACAGAGACGAGGGAATCATTTGAACACCAAACCTTCTTTCAGCAGTGCTTGTGAGCTTGTGACCTGTAACCCTCGTTCTATAGCCCTTCTGTAGATATCATAGGTTCATAAAGACGTATGTGTCTACACAGGTTCATAAAGACGTATGTGTGTTCTGACCAATTCCCCCAGCCTGTAAATGAGGTATGTCAGTTCTGTCCAATACCTTCCTCCAACATTGCCAGTGTGAAAATCGAGCAACCCATTGTCAATGGTTGCTAGCTCGAGTGGTTGAGATGGTGGTTTATCATCTCATCCACCTGGGTTCAAGTCTCCGGCGACATGGCCCATCATATTAATGCTGAAAGGATAGGCGTCCTATTGGAGTCTGGAATCCCGGCTCCAGTTTCCGGTGGTCTCCAGATGTTTCAACTTTCAATACTAGGATAAACCGAGTTTCTGATATATGTAACTTGCAGGTGGTTGAGATGGTGGTTTATCATCTCATCCACCTGGGTTCAAGTCTCCAGCGACATGGCCCATCATATTAATGCTGAAAGGATAGGCGTCCTATTGGAGTCTGGAATCCCGGCTCCAGTTTCCGGTGGTCTCCAGATGTTTCAATAGTCTCCAGATGTTTCAATACTAGGGTAAACCGAGTTTCTGATATATGTAACTTGCAGGCTGTTGCATATATCTGGGGAAGCTGCTAGTTCCCCATCTATTAAAAAAATTCAAGCAAGGCATTTAAGACAATTAGACTGCATAACACTGCCAGTGTGCAATCAAGCAACTTAAAGACCAAACCATTGTGAATGCGACAATCAAGTAACCCCTTAAACAACAACAGACTGCATGAGACTGCCAGTGTGACAATAAAGCAACCCATTCAATAATTGAAGGCTGCACGGTGAGATCACTCTTACCATACAAGGCTCTGAGCTGTCATAAATTCCGACAGAGAACAGAACACCACACATTAATGTTTATAACCTGCCAATTTTTCTATCTTATTTTTCTTGACGATTGCAATTTTCTGGGGTGCAGCAATGATAAAGAGACGTCACATGAATACCTATAAAGCCAATAGAAGGTAAAAGGAACTTCAGTCGAGTTTTTTTATGGGTTTATAATTGTATTTGGTTAGTTGAGTCTTTTCAGTCACCTCTGAAAATTGTATTTGGTTTCTAGATTTGCTGAAGCAGAAGAAACTTTAGTCCTCCTAACCTTGTATCTTCATGGCTTTTTGCAATTTTTGAATTTCACTTTAATAAACATAAAATAGAAACTCCAACAACCTTGCATAATTCTATAAGGGAAAAAACACATGCTTAGCCACCTATAACTGCAATGTATTTACAACAGTATTTCAAACTTTCTAATTTTCACGCATCCAGTACTAACAAGTTAACTCAACATTGAAGCCATTTTGATTGGTAAATCTCTATTCTAGAAAATCACAGATTAATGAGATAGCGTTCAACCACACTAAACCACTGGGAATTGAACCCAGACTACTGGAGGTCAACTCCCACAAGTTTACTGCTGAGCCACAGGAGTATGCATGCAAAATGGTAACTGTTTGACCAAAATATTAACACTGGAAATACACACGCATTTATCAGCCTGATCAACGGCAATTGAGTAAGACCAATGCATCAACTTAAACAATGCAATACTGAGATTTCAGAAAAACAAGAGGCAAAACCAATATGCCGCTGAGGTTTCTTCTAGCACTTAACATCCATATGATAACTGAAAAAAATTAGTAAACTCGTTACCTGAGTTGAATTGAAATGCGTAACATGCAGTTTACAACACACATCACATGCAATAGTACTTGATCAATAATATATAATTACAATCAATATATATATATGTGTGTGTGTGTTAGAGACAAATCAGTAATTACTCGATGAATATTATCTAGCATTAAAATCCATATACAGAAAACAGCTGTAAAATACATGCTTACTCATAATACACAAATAAGATAGATGCACGTTAGTTAAAAATTTCATATTCTCACTAGTTTGATTAATAAAAAGGTCAAAATATGAATAGCATAAAAGTGCAGACAACTCACTCTACACTCTCTCAACCTCATATTATGAGTATTAAGTTATAAAATCCTTGAGAGGGCAAGTAACGCAATTAAAATGGCTCCCTCTCAGCTAAGATTACAACAAAGCAATACAGTTACTAAAGGTTCCTAGAAACCCATATTACACCACAATGCAAAACAGTCGTTCACAATTTTCAGATGCAAGAGGGAGGAAGAGTATTCAACCCAAAAGTACTCAACTCGCTGCACAATGCATAGTACAGATGCACTGCTTCTGCAATATCTCTATATCAAATCAGCAACATTATTTGGCAACTCTTCGATTACCACATTATAGAATCTCTGGATGTCCTGCAGCATTCTCTCATCATCCTTGGTAACAAAGTTGATGGCAACACCCTTCCTGCCAAATCGTCCACTACGACCAATACGGTGGAGGTAGTTTTCAGGTTGTGTTGGTAAATCATAGTTAATAACAAGAGACACCTGTTGAACATCAATACCTCGAGCCAGGAGATCAGTGGTGATCAACACTCTGGAGGATCCAGACCTGAATTCCCTCATAATGATGTCTCTTGTGTTCTGATCCATGTCACCATGGGTTGCAGACACTGTATGATCTCGAGCTCGCATTTGATCTGTGAGCCAATCTACCTTCCGCCTAGTATTGATGAAAATCACACTCTGTGTGATTGCCAAAGTTTCATACAGGTCACACAGTGTATCAAGTTTCCAATCTTCTCGTTCTACATTGACATAAAACTGTTTGATACCCTCCAGGGTAAGCTCATCTCTTTTCACAAGAATTCTAACCGGATTATTCATGAACTTTCTTGTAATCTCCAATGCCTCGGGAGGCATGGTGGCCGAAAAAACACCAACTTGAAGATTTGGCGGTAGCAATTGAAAGATATCATATATCTGGTCAGAACAAAAAACAAATTGAGCACACATTGGAAATGTAATAAGCACAAATTCATGGCTACTAATCATGCATAGCTAGAACTTAGACGTTACCTGGTCCTTAAATCCACGTGAGAGCATTTCATCCGCTTCATCAAGCACAAACATTTTAATTGAATCAGAACGCAAGGCATGACGCCGCAGCATATCATAGACCCTACCTGGTGTCCCTACAACAACATGGACACCAGCTTGAAGAATACGAAGATCCTCTCGAATGCTTGTACCCCCAACACATGCATGTACTCTTACTTGTAAATAATCACCAAGTGCCCTCATAACTTTCTCTATCTGTTGGGCTAATTCTCGGGTTGGGGCCAAAACCAGTGCCTGGCACTGTGGGAGGCTGTAGTCCAACTGTTGTAGAATTCCTGAACAGAAGGTCGCAGTCTTCCCCGTTCCAGATTGTGCTTGCTGAATAACATCGAGACCTTGGCAGAAAGGAACGATTCCTCTCTGCTGGATTGCGGAAGGCTTCTCAAAACCTGTAAATTCAGTGTTAGTAGAGATTAAATAACAATCCAAACACTTTTAATGTACACATATGCATAGAAACAATTGTCGGGCAACTGTTAATAGAAAAAGTATATATCACAATATCAGATAACAATATTTTATAGATTACTGATTTCAAAAGTTGAGAAAACAAATAGAAATCTACTGCTCTGGCCATAGATATCGTCGAAAGTTCTCATCACATACCATATGCATAAATTCCTCTTAAGAGGTTTTCCTGAAGCCCCATTGAGTCGAACGTTTCATTAACTTCCTCCCAGGTAGAATAAAGTTCTTCTCCTCCAAGGCTGCCACTCAACGAAAAGTAAGCAATCGTTTATACTGATAACAAATTTTACTAATGGCAGGGCACATAGCTCAAAGTTTCATCGAAAATCCAAGATGGAAGAAAGAAAAAATGGAACCCCAGTGATGAGCATCACGCTATCACCACTATTCTTTGCGAAAACTATTCCCAATCTACAGACAGCATGAAAAATCTAAACTGACAAGTAAAATCCCAACATGAGGTATTGAAGCGGCATTGAAGCAGATTTGACAGTACAACAATTCACGTCGTTAAAATATACAGCAATATCCCAAATATAGAAGAAAAAAAAAATGGAATCTCAAATCTTGTCCAATAAATGACTCAGAAATTCCAGACCCCAAGCAGATTTTTTAATATTCAACACGACCCGAGGGAATTGAATCAGAAAACCGTCCTTCATAGGAGTTAGATCTAACAGACGCCACTTTCTAACATACAGAAATACAGTCAAGTTCTTCCTTTAAACTGAAGAATCATTACAATTGGCCTGAACATGTCATGCACCACAAGCGACCAATTTTCACAGGCAAGAAAGACATCAAAGGGCGAAGCACTTATCGCAAGCATTTTCCTTCCACCAAGCTGCTGCAACACCGGGGCATCCATATGTCAAAACCCCAGAGTGTTTGCACCTGGTGCAAGATGAGTATTCGTGCCTCCAAGGGAAGTAAACCTTGGTGCGTCGCCCGACACGCCACCCATAACCAGATTGGCAAATAGGTGTGGATTTAATGGAAAAATATATATCAAACAAGAGTAGAACACAAAACAGAGTTCATGATCAGAGTCCCTTCCCTGTAAATACCAAACTTTAAATTAGATCTAAAATCCCCCAAGAAGGGCAACCAGCAAAATGAATCCCAACTCACAGAATTACATATAAGCGAAAGCCGAACTATTACTCAGATCTGAAACACGTAGAAACCTCCATATCACAATTTTCGTAAATTTTCGTAATGAAATAGATCTTTTAAGCCTCATAACCCTAAAAACCCTAAGGAAGAATATCCAGAAAAAAAAAACCAAGAAAAATAAGAACATGGGCCGTTCTACTTACACACTCTGCATGTTCTTGTCGTAGTTCTTGGCATCGAAGTTGTTTCCGGCCTGCTCCACACCCGCCATTTTCCAGTTTTACTTTGTATTTTCGCTCTGAAAAACCCTTGATCTGCAATAGTGTTGCGATATAATCACCTCAAAGACCAAAAGACAATAGAACGCCGCTTAAAATATGGGTGAAATCTCTGTCCGAGTCTTAAATTAGTAGGAAGAAAAACTGGGTTACCTGAAAAGAACGCCGAAAGGAAGATTTCCGTAATTAAAACAGCCGAAGAGAATGGAATATGTTAGATCACCTGGGCACCGTATCAACGCTCGAGTAATAAATATATTTATGGATGAATTTCAGTGGTGTGTTGATGTGCTTATTGGAGCGTCGAATGAACGCATGGGTTTTATGGTTCGATGCTCTATATAGGGATAGGGATCGTGTGAAAACTAGAGGAATATTTATTTTTTAATGGTTCAGAAGGGTTTCTCTGCGGACGGGGGGAGTCTCTAGGTGTGCGTGAGTTAAGGCAAGCTTGTAGAGAAAAAAGCAAGGAACATTGGTAGTAATAGCCGACCATTCCCTGTCGCTCCACTGCCTGCCCGCTTTATTATGTGGATTATTATTTAGATTCATATTTTTTAAATGAAAAAATCATAATTATATATTTGAAAAAAATATTGATTTCATCTAAATTAAGAGTGAACACATTTAAGGGTGGGAAGAAAAGGGCGGAGTTCTTTATGGGTCCAGAGGACAAATTGAATATGAGTTTTCAGTCTTGAATAACCAAGTATAGATGCATGTGCTGTTTGGAGGATTCTTATTAGCCATGTCATCATCATTAAGATTTCTCATAATCATAAGTGATTCAAATAACATAAGCAGGTATCTTACTCTTAGGACTAATCCCTCTAAAACAAAACTATCACATTTACACAAAAGAATCACTACACTAATGGCCTCATTTTCAAACATCCACATTAAACGTATCATGAGCTCACTCAGTAGCGCTTCAGATAAATTTGCTAACCAAGCACTCCAACTAACATCTAGAACTATGATGATCAATAGAACCTAAAGGAAGGCTCCCATCCCATGGTCAACGAATATGAGCACAAAATTAGGGGTAAGTGTCACAAGGGTGTTACATGCCTTGTATGTGGAATCAATGCAAATAAGTGGGAATCATAGTACTTAAGCCACAAGTTGAAGTTTGCTCGAGAGTATGTGACATCCTCCTCATATCGCACCTACATCCAAACTCCAAATACATAAACCCGAATGAAGCTAAGGACCAACATAGTGCGATTGGAGTGGGATATGCAAAAGTACAGAGCTCTTTTCACCATGTGAATTCCTTATGGCATGATGAAACAGTGTGAAAAAGTGATGCAAGGGACATGGAGATTGAGGCTCATTAAATTGACAATAATTGTATCAACCTGCAACATGAACAGACTGGACTATAAGATGTGTGAATAGTGGGAAGAATGCAGGTGAATTTAGTAGTTAAGCTACAAGATAAGGAAGGGGAGCTTCCAGGGTGGGTTTGCAAAGCTAAAAGAAAGTCAACATTGAAGGATTATGGATAAGATATATAGTGCTTTCAAAGAAAATGGTGATTAAAGGGAAGAAGGAATATGAAGCAACAAATACTGAGAGGATAAAAGAAGACTTTAGATTGGAAATTGCTATGGTCAACGAGAAGGTGGACAAACTTGTTGTTTAGATAAGAACCATGACTAACATCATCTCTCCACATCGCTAGGAGTTCCATGATCTCAAACTTGACCTCTGGCACCTCTAAGCTTAGTTGCAAGCTCTACTTACTTAAGACCCAGGGGGGGAACTCAAGGACTAGGGGTGCAGGCCTCGTCTATCAACTCTATTACTAGCTCAACTTAAGCAATTCCATCTCAACCGAGTAGCACCAGAAGGAAATTTCATGATTATAGATGACTAAAGATGTAATTCATTTTTTTATTTTTTTTATGACATCTAACTGCAGTTATACACTAAGTATTTTTGTTCAAATTGTATCCATATAAGAATAGAGGGGGCATTGAAAGTGGACAAATCAGAAATTTGAAGGTGACGAGTGTCCAAATTGGCACATTTTCAACACCCACCCATAAACCTACTTGATGTCATTCTTTCACTTTCCATTCCTTATGCACTTTTCATCCATTATTACCCTATTTCTGGTGTAGGTATGAATAATCTCTTTTTTCGCAACTTTTACACTTTTTCTTATGCATCATGTTGAGAAATTGTCATCTTTCATACTAACACTATCAAGTAGGAGAAAAAGTCAGTGGTTGCAACTCCTTCGTTTCACTATAACACTAGTTGTAACCACACAACAAATGCTGCTAGCCAACACACAAGTGTTGCAACTCCTCAGACCAAGTGTTGTGACTCTCCTCCATGGCATTCTTGCAACTCTAGCATGGCCACATAAAGAAGATAAGAATTTTGCATCTCGCTCGTGATTAATGAGAATATATAACTCATGAATGTCATGTCGTGTGCATAATCCTTCAATATTGCATTGTTGCAACTCCTATTGTTACAACTCTAACATACTACACCAACTCATTGATCAATGTTCTAGCTATACACAGCACAAATCTTTCACAATGGAAAATAACAGAGGCAAGTGGGTGCCCAGTTAAGAAGGACAACTCAATTGCCAACAACGCCCAGCCGATCGACGTCATCTTTTGTTTAATTCATACCAATTAGGAATAGATTGTTGTAATAAGATGAGCCACCTAATTCTTTCAAGTTGGTTGTCTGACCTCTCACTTAGTTTAGATAGCAAGAAAATTGTATAAATACTAGTTTCCTTTAAAGCTGGGGGAGAAAAAGAAGAATTTATTGTTAACTCTTGCATAATTTCTTTATTCTCTGTAATAGAAGATCTCTTCTATTCCAATCACTCAATATTAATTTTGTGATCATGTGACTAAAGATTTCACAGTACCTTGTCTCAGGAGGTAGGGCCACCTCCTTAGCTTGGTACTATTAGGTAACATTAGCACGCAGATAGTATTTATAATTATGTTAATTTTCAATTAGTTCCTATTGTTGCAATTACATTGATTTTCTTCTATTGTAACTCCATTAGTTTTCCTTTGTTACAATTCCAATAGTTTCCTATGTTGTAGTCACGTTATTTGTTGTTGCAACTTTGGGTTACATAATTTAGGCATTAATTCCAAAGTTAATGATTAACTAACATATTTTTGTGTTTATGAGAATCTTGGTTGTTGTAGCAACTCACCTATAGCTTACTTTTACTCTATTTTCAACAACACTTTACAACTAAAAGTTCTGTGATGTTTGCAAATTGTTTTTTGGTTATTTGTTTGTCATGCGTTGGATCATAAGCACATGCCATTACATCATTGTTACAACAAACCAAGAATATCATTATACTTGAATGGGTTGCTTTTAGCAGTTGGTGTGTTTACTTTTCTGCAAGTGTGTTTACCTTCATGAATTGTGATTTACTTTCCTAGCAATTTACTTTTCTGCAATAGTTCTTTATTTCCTGCAAAGTGTGTTGTGTTTAGTCAAATCAGTGACATATGAAAGCATCTTTATCTTGTACTGTGACAACCATCATATTACTACAACTTCAAGACACATAAGAGATGGCATTAGCATATATTGTGCGCGACATTTCATAAGTTCCAAATGAGCCTCGAATTAACAATTTAAATGTGCAACTAATCAATCACTCACTAAGATAATTATAATTGATTGAAAAGCATGTCATTTTTGGCATTGTTCCGAGGGAATTGTTAGTAGTATAGTTAGTTTTGTGTCAATTTTGGTGTGAATTTATTTGTTGATTTTCGAATTTTTAAAACTTGATTATTCTGACCTTTTATTTTCTTTTAGTATGACTTGTTAGATGCATAGGAGTAGAGACTAGTTTGATAGATTTATCAAGAAAACCCCGCATACTAACACCGTAGAACATTCATAAGAGAGAAAGGAGCAAGGTCAACCAAACTACTTGACACCAACAACAAGCTCTATTGCTAAGAAAAAGCCTGGATCTTCTACTTCCACTATACGGGGTCTTCCCACAAAATTTGGAGTTGAACAAATCTATGATACAATAGAAGATTTGATCTTTGATAATCTAACTTCCAACTCATCAAGCAAAACTCTGTACAGAGTGAACAATACCCTTCTAAAAATTAGTTCAATGATCAAAACCTTCTAGAAAGTGAACGGTGTCCTCCTGAGGAATAGTATAACCCTTAAGACAACAACTTTCTTGAATCTTCAAAGGCACCCTCAAAAGTAGAAGATACTCCTTTAGAAAAGATGGCACACCAAATTGTCAAAGAAGAATCTAACTCGTTAGGATTCCTCACCATAGAAATAAACACGGATGTTAAAATGAATAATATTCCTCAATCAACACTGCGGAACTTTCATGTCTCTCTAAGGGAGATCTTGATACCTTCCTTTTTTAGTTTGATGTGTATTGTCAAAGCTACAATTATGTAATTGATTCTTAGAAGCTAAAGTTATTTCATGTTGCATTGAAAAATGTATCATTACATGGGTTCATGGACCTCGACCAAGGTAGCACTAATTCATGGGAACAACTGAAGCATATTTACCTAGCAAAATACCAATTATGGTAAAGCCAATGAAAGAAGCAAGGAAGTCTTCAAAATGACCCAAGAAAAAGATGAGAATATTGAGGATTATGTTGAGAGATTTAATTACAACTAGTTCAAAAGCAAGGCAAGCAGACTTAGCCCCTAAGACATGCCAAGTTTTATTGTTGAGAGGAATTTGAGACGAGCGCATGGATCTCGTCAACCTCATGAATGGAGGAGATATTTCTTAGTTGGAATATGACAACATCATAGAGCTTTATTGTAGATATACTCAAGGAGCATTTAAAGTGGGCAAAGGACCCCAGGAAATTATGGCAAGAGATACTAAGGCTATTGCAAATGGAGTCGCCAGAGTTGAGCTAGGGAAATTATTAGAAAAATTCAAAATTTACTCGCTTAGTTCCTTAGGTTCTCAATTGGATTTATTGAAGGCTAAAAGGAAGAAGGACGAAGCAAAAATAGTTTGGATATCTTCTATCCAAAATGCAGAAAAAGGCACCCACTCAAGGAATTTCATGTACGTTAGGTGGATATTTGTTTGTGCCATATGTGGGAAGGACCATAACATTCACATTTTACCATCTCTACCTTGTCTAAAGGTTGTATATATAGAAGCAAAAGAGCAGGTACTTCATTTCTCTAAAGAAACCATGGCAACCCAAGCCTTGAGGTATGGTCCAAGACCAAGCTCAGTTTTATAATAATTCTTATTGGACTAACCCTGTTACGTAGTACACTTCACACCCATGGAGTCCACCAACACAATCATGGGCTCCTCCTCCCCCAAATTAGCTTTGGAAACCAAGGTGGAGGAATCCCACCTATGGAGCTTATCCATATTTATGAAGGGAACGAAATGAAATACAAATTTATAACCAATATACAAATATACAATGAAACTTAACTTCTATTAATAAATGGAAGGTGGTGAAACTATAAAAATGTAAAATGAAACAAACTAGCTTGAATAGTGGTAGCTCATCTTTGAGAAGAGATATGGTGACTACGTGCCTTCACCAGAGTGAGTTACAGTGAGGTGAAAAGGGCCCTTTTTAAAATCGAAAGCAATGAGGAAACCCTAAACATGCAAAAACCTAACCATAGGAGACGAAACGCTAAAAGGCTCATGGGCCCAATTGGGGTTAGTTGGTACATCAACTTCCCATGGACATATTTTTTGCATACAATATTTGTTTGGCATGCTTGGTAGCCCGTTAAAAAGGTCTAGCCGAGAACTACACATTTTTTATCAACCTAGCCTATGCCTATGGTAATATGTTGGATATTTGTGATGTCAAAAAACATCATTTAGGGCCTTAAAATGCCCTTGAAAGTTTAGGATCCAAAAAACTGCATAAAAACTAGATGGAGAATTATGCTTTAAGCCAATAGAGTAGGTGTATGGCCACCAATATCCACCTAGATTAATCCTCCCACCTTGAGAAGTAATGGCCTCCATTATGTTGAGTACCACCATCAGATGGGGAAGCTTCTGTTGAAGTTGTCTCTTGGTGAGCCACTTGCCTTGGTGAAGAAGTTTTTCAACTTTCATGACCTAATAGTGTTGGATGTGTTGCTAGTGGGTATCTTTTGTCTTGGTGTCAATGATCTTATCTATTGTAGCTTATTCAATGCAGTTAGGATTGAGCTCTATGGGGGTGAATTGCTTGGTTTCCTCTGAGTTGTCCAACAAAGGTGGATATTATGGTCAAAGTAGCTCCACATTGAACATTGGATGCAAACCAAGGAATGGGGTAATGCTCAATTCAAAAGCATTGCCACCCATCGCCCTTTTTACTGTGTATGACCCATATCAAATTGGTCTACGCTTCATATTAGGACCTGTGAGGTGCTCTTTTTATAATTGTAACCACACCTTATCACCAACCTTAAACTTATATGGAACCCTATGTTGGTCATGCTACTACTTGTATTTGGCATTGGATTTTTACAGGATATCATGGACTTGTTGTTGCAAGTGTTGGATCCACCCAAAAAAATTGGTAGCCATGTCTGCCTCCATCTGAGCATGGGAGGACTTGACCAGTGAAGATGCAATGGGCATAGTTGCATCAATTAGGGCCAATGGTTGGAACCCCAAGCACACCTGAAAAGGAATATAACGAATAGGGTTATGGAGAGATTTGTTATAGTTATGTTGAACATATGGAAGGTTTTCATACCATATACATAGGTGCTTGGAGTTGTACATGTACGACATATGCACAATCATCTTGTTGACCACTTCCATTTGTCCATCTAATTGGGAATGAAAGGTAGTGAATTTCATCAACTCGGTATCCATGAGACACCATAGGTTAGACCAAAAGGTGTTGAGGAACTTGATGTCCCTATCTAAAATAGTGGTTTGAGATAGCACAAAATGAACCAAACATGCTCAAAGAAGAGTTTAGTAGTGGCTTCAGTTGTGATACTCTTCCTTAATGGTGCCATAATGGCCATCATAGAGAACAGTTGACCACCACAAACACATAATCATTTTCATGCTTGGTGGATGGAAAAACTAACATGTCATCCATGGAGACTAACTCCCAAGGCTTGTTTGGGGGTAGGTAGAGGAGTGTACAACCCCTACTTTTTTATGGTTAGTTTGGCAATAGCACAAGTAGTGCGTGATTTGATATATCACTAGACATCCTATCAAAGCTTTGGCTAGTAAAAATCTTGTTGAAGTATTGTTATTGTCTTCTCCACACCAAAGTACCTTGCCACCCTACTGTAATGTGCCTACCAGATTAGCTTGGCATGCTCACCTAAAGGAACACAAAGGTGGCCCATGTAGCACAACAATGTATCACAAAGGTGGAAGTCTAGAATTTACTTTTCTACCATCAACATCTAGTGTGTGGCAGCAAATTCATAGTCACTATTGTATAAATGTTGTCACCCAAAGGTCTCATGCCCACAAGAGTTCAAAACTATGGTTAGCACCACAATTGGGGGGTGACTGAGGCAGACTACAATATGATTGGTTCTACCCTTCATATATTTGATGTTCAAATAGAATTGTTTCATATATGTGGACCATTTCTGATGGTGGTAATTATGTAACTTCCCTTTTGTTTGAATAAATTATAGAGGCTTGTGACAGTGAGGTTGATCGTCTCCTTCCTTAGAATATAACGTTCCATTGTTGGCAGGCCTGTATTATGGAGTACAACTCCTTATAAAAGGTGGGGTATCTTTGAATAGTATTAGAGAGTGTTTCATTGTGATAGGCCATCAGATGTCCTTGTTGAGTAAGGACTGCACCAAAAGCATAGTCAAAGGCATTTGCCTCAAATGGATGTTGTAGGTTTGGTAGGGTGATGACTAGTGCAAAGAAAAAGTGGTGTTTCAAATCATTGAATGCCTTTCGTTGTGACTCAGACAAAAAAAACGGCTTTTACTCCTCCCTTGGTCACTCAACCTAAGGGCCAAGCAATAAGAGAACCCTAACACCAATATTTTGTAGAAGTTAGCAAAACCCAAGAATTTATGAAGCTCTATTAGATTAATCGTGGTTAGTTGATCCTGAATGAATTGGATCTTGGTTGGATCCACATGCACACCTTGATTATCAATAATGTAGCCTAGGTATTGGACCTTGTTCACGCCAAAGGAGAATTTTTCTAAGTTAGCACATAGCTTGTGTTGTCATAGAGTGTGAAGGACCTGCTGAATATGCTACAATTGTTCTACCCAGGTCGTGTTGAAGATGAGGATATTGTCTAGATATACAGCCACAAAAGCATTGTTGAAATGCTGCAAGATATCATCCATCAGCCTCATGAAACTTGTTGGGGAATTCATAAAAAAAAGGGCACCACCAAACATTCAAAAAGACCCTCCTTGGATTTGAAAGTAGTATTCCATACATCAATAAGTTCTACTAGGACTTGGTGGTATCCAAACTTCAAATAATCTTACTGAATTTCTTGGCCCCCTTAAGCTATTTAAGAAGGTCACCAATCTGAGGAATTGGGAACCAGTTCTTAATTTTGATTTTATGAAGGGCTTGACAATCAATGCATAGTCACCAAGTCCTGTCTTTCTTCTGCACAAGTACAATTAGGCTTCCACAAGGAAGGGAACTCGAATGGATGTGCCTTTTTTGGAGAAACTCTTGGATTTGGTGCTTGATTTCCTCATTTTCTAGAAGATAAAAGTGGTAAATTGGCCCATTGGGCAGAGGTGCTCCAGTGGTCAAATCAATTGAATGATTGACCGAACAATGCAGAGGTACCCTAGTGGGTGAGGAGAAGATGATTTTGTATTCCTCCAAGACCTTGTCCACTTGCTTTTATAACGTGGATGGACCTTGTATCGAGGCCATGGATGTGGCCACAATCTTCTCCTTACTTTGAGAATGAATTAGGAAAAAGACAAATTTCCTAGTCTAAGAGATGGCCTTACTACATTGCTTAGCAAAGATTGAAGAAATGGCAATAAGTGGAGCTACCTTTGGTATCCTATATAGTTTTATGCTTAAAGTAAGAATAGAACATGATGCTTCCACAAGTATGGTTGGCCTAAAATAACATCACAAACTTCAAGGAGACCAATATCATACATTACCTCATCCTCAAAGGGCTTAATGTCGTAGGGTAGGTGACACTATTAGTGTAATGCACCACCCCACATTTACCCAATTTTAAAATATCTCGAGGGTAAACACGGGTTGAGTGTCACTATGATATGACCTCCAACTTCCAGTTATGGAAGTGGGGTTGACTAATCGACAACTTATAACCTTCCCTCAGGGACTATATACCACTCAAGAGCATGCAAACCACCCTAAGTGATCAATCCCTGAGCTGGAACACTTGTTCATAGGGTTTACACCCCAACCTCACCCTTGACTTTGTGAGTGCACTTATGAGGTTCCAACCACACCCACAAGTATGCCTGCATGTAGTTATACCCCAAAATTCCCAGTTCAATGCATACAGGCGTGATATCTATGTCACTTTTTTAGGCAAGCCTCTAGACCACTGCCTATAACTTTCTAGAATCATATCAATAATGATAAAAATGATAAACAATCAAAACTTAAGCAATATCTTAACCAGGACATGCTTAGTAAACAATATACATTTCGTCAAAGATATGGTAAACATGAAAGCTACAAGTCATGAATGCATATATGATCGTAGGATTTTTCACTTCATTTGAGAATCACCAAGAAGGTCTAATGCCCTCTCAAGATAGATGAAATAACACTTGTTAGACCATGCATTCATCAACCATTCCATAACTTATCAAAACATCTCAAGAGCCATAGATATAATACATCATATAACCAACATATAAACAACCTATAAATAGAGTTGAAACCATGGCAAATCAGCCAGAAAATCACCAACATAAACACTACAAATACTCATAAATCACAATAGGAAAATATCTCATATTAACATATGAAAATGCCAACCAATTCAAGGACTTCCACATACCACCCGACCATGGATTGGGCTTAACCAAATATTTCTTTTAGCCAAGCACCCCCATTCCATATTCCATGCATGAATTTGGGATAATAAGGGTTAAACCAAAACAAAACCAACCAAGGCTTCCAAAGGCCAAACCACCTCAACCCTCAACCACAGTGATCTCATTTATACAGTCTAGAAATCACTAACATCAACCAAATCGGTCTATACCCAAGTTCTCCACTACTCCAAGAACTAGTAATTCAACCCAAAACTAATCAGGTCTCCAGAGCATTTGTTCCAACCCACGGCTCTAGGGACTAGTAACTCAACCCACAAGGATCCAGGCATTTGTCCCAACCGACAAGCTCCAGGAACTAATAACTCAACCCAAGTTGTTCCAAGGCTCCAAAGCATTTGTTCCATCCCATAGCCACAGGGAACTCGAGAATCAATCAGAAAAATAAGTGGGAAACACACTACCATGGATATCCAAGAAATGGCAAGGCAAGGTTGAAACCACTGTTAATCTAGGAAAATCTCCATGCCAATGATAACACATAACCAAGGAACCACATGTATATACTGTGCATCCAAAAACCAGTAAGTAAATCACACATGCACCCTGTTACCTGCAAAGCAGTCTAGTTGTAGTTGCTGATCCAACTATCTCCTTGCACTTCCTTGCTTTTCCTTTGCTTTCTTTCTCCAAACCAAGTGAATGCTAGAGTTCTCCAAGCATGCTCCAAGAATGCTCTAAGTGTGCAAGAGTATGAGAGAATGAGAGTGTGAAATGAGAAAACCAAGAGAGAATGAGAGTGTGAAAGGAGAAAACCAAGACTGAACTGACAAAAGCTATGAACTAATTCTTTGATGCCTTTTTATCATTGATGTCTCCTTTTTCTTCATTTTCTTTCATTTCCTCTAATTTCTCTTGCATGCAAATATGTGCCTCTTCACCTTCCTTTTCTCCTATTTTCCTTTATTTTCATAATTAAATGTCATTTATTACCTCTTTCCTTTGCCAATTTCCATAGCCATTATTAATTAATCACAAGTGATGCCCACTAAAGTGTTTGCCCAACATTCAACTTGGAATATGTGTCCCATGACCTTGGTCTTATTTTATTTACATGGAAAATCAACCAGGGGCTATTACAAATCCCTCTCCCTTGGGGGAACACTGTCCTCGATGTTCAATGACACTCATAACCAGCAAAACATGTTTCCCATGGAGCTTTATAACACAACTAGATGCAACATTTACAACATACCAAGTTGTTGAAACCATGAACACCATACTACTTATTGGAGCTTTATAACATAGCTCAATGTAGTATTTATAGCATACTACTTATTGGAGCTTTATAACACAACTCAATGCAGTATATACAATACACATATGCATATATAAACGTAAACCAAAAAACATAAACCAAACACATCTGCTCAACAAACAAATAAGCAAGGATACAAAGCCTGCATCTAATCATTCATCTCTCATGTAGCTTCATTGGGCTCAAAGTGCTTCCATTACACTTTAACTTTCTCTATTGATCGGTTCCAGAGCATGAGTTGTTTCCGCTTCAAAATGCACTGAGGTTCTGGCTAGAATTCTCTCTCTAGTTCCACCTGCTATACAAACCAATTAATCACATGATCAACATCCTGGACATATCTCTTAAGTAATGAAACATGGAAAACATCATGGAATTTCATTTTTGACAATAGTGCAAGTCTATAGGCCACTGGTCCAATCCTCTCAATGATCTCAAAAGGCCCACAATACCGAGGTGCCATCTTGGCACATGGCCCAATCCTCAAGGAGATCCTCTTGTGCTTGATGCGCAAATATACATGCTTCCCAACCTAAAACTCCTTGAATGCTCTGTGTTGATCTACATAAATCTTCTTCTTGTCCTACCTCTTGATAACTTGCATCTCTTGTTCCATATCAGCCAACATATTTGGTCCAATCAATACCATGTTCACTAGATCACTCCATATGACAAGAGTATTACAACTCTGCCCATAGAGAGCCTCAAATGGACTCATCTTCAAGGATCACGATACCCATTATTATATGCAAACTCTACCATTGGAAGATACTCCTCCAACTTCTATCGTTGATGCATGGCATACATCCTTAACATATACTCAAGAATCATGCTAACCCTCTCTGTCTGCCCATCAATCTGCGGATGATAAGTTGTATTGAAAGCTAACTTTGTCCCCAAGCCTACAAACAACTCCTTCCAAAACCTAGAAGTGAACTTGGCATCTCTATCTGATACAATCTTTTTGGGAACACCATGCAACCTCACTATCTCCCTGATGAAGATCTGAGCTACCTCGTTAGTTTAATTCATAGACGTCATAGCAATGAAGTGAGCTACCTTACTAAACCTATCAACCACAACCATGATGGAATCATGTTGCTTCGATGTCCTCAGAAAACCTGTAATGAAGTCCATGGAAATGACCTCTCATTTCCATTCTGGAATCAGAATAGGCTGAAATAGACTAGTTGGGTGCTTACACTCAGCTCTCACCTATTGGTAATCCAAGCATCTAGCCACTTCCTTCTTCAAGTTCGATCAATGATAGAACTTCTTAACAATTGTCAAAGTCTTCTAATATCTAGGGTGACTTGAATACGACTCGACATGAAACTCCCTTAAGATAAGCTTCTTGAGTTCATTGTTATACAACACATAAATCATGTTCTTGAATCTGACCAAGCCATCTGCCATGAGGTGATACTCCTCATCCCTATCACCTTCACCCTATTGCTGCAATCTCTACTTTAGCTATTGGTACCTGTCATCATGTTGTCGTACATGTAAGATCCACTCTTGCAAATCTGTCCCATAAGAGATCACAACTGAAATGTGATTCACATTCACTCTCCTAATGAGAGCATTTGCAACCCTATTTACCTTTCTCTTGATGTACCTAATCTCAAAGTGAAACTCACTAAGAGTAGTCAATCATCTCTCTTGCCTATCATTTAGATTGGGTAGGTCAAACAAGTACCTCATCCCACTATGATCACTCATCAAGGCGAATCTCTTGCCAAGAAGATAATGTCTCCACATCTTCAATGCATGAATGATAGTTGCTAACTCGAGATCATGAATCACATAGTTTTGCCCGTGCTCATTCAGCTTCCTCGACTCATAACATATTACCTACCTTTCCTACATCAGGACTCCACCAAGTCCTTCCTTGTAAGCATTTATACATACCACGAACTCATTATCAGGATCTGCAATCTTCAAGATTGGAGCATTCCTAAGCAAATGCTTCAACTACTCAAAACTAACTACACACTCCTCAATCCATTCAAACTTCTTTCCTTTCCTCTGAAAATATGTGATAGCATAGGCAATCCATAAGAAGTTCCTCATGAACCACATGTAATAACTTGCTAGTCCCATAAATTATCTGACCTCATCCACATTCCTAGGAGTTGGCCACACCATGATAGATTTAATCTTTTTTGGGTCTACTGATATCCCCTCCTTGGAAACAACATGTCCTAAGTAATGAATCTAAGACTGAAAGAAACTACACTTGCTAAGCTTGGCATACAACTAATGCTCTCTCAACAATCTTAACATTGATGCCAGGTGTTCAGTATATCAATATATCATCAATAAACACTATCACAAACTTGTCTAGATAAGGACGCAACACAATGTTCATAAAAAACATTAAAGTTATTAGAGCATTAGTAAGACCAAATGGAACCACCACAAACTCATAATGTCCATACCTGGTATGGAATGTGGTCTTCTAAATATCTTCCTCTTTGATGTGCACTTAATGATATCATGATCTCAAATCAATATTCAAAAACACTATTGCTCCTTTCAGTTGATCAAACAAGTCATCAATCCACGACAATGAAAACGTGTTCTTGAGAGTCACCTTGTTCAACTATCGGTAATCAATGCATAATCTAAGAGTACCATCCTTTTTCTTTATAAACAATATTGGTGCACCCCAAGGTGACACACTTGGGCTTATGTATCCCTTATCAAGTATTTTCTTAAGCTGCAACTTCAATTCCACCAACTTTGGAGTGCTCATCTTGTACGGTGCCTTAGATGTTGGTGTTGCTCCCAACATCAACTCAAAAGAAAATTCAACCTCTCTATGAGGAGGCAACTCTGAAATCTCTGCAAGAAACACATCCTGAAACTACTACAAAACATGATAATTCTTTAAGAATTCCTCATCCTCAACATCATTTCCTTTGTCACTGGAAACATGAATTGCAAACAATACACATCCTTTCCTGCAACTGCGCTTTGCCTGCATATCCATAACCATTCTCACTGATGTAGGCTTTTTCTTACCCTGTAATATTCTCCTTTCTCCATCATCATCTAGACACTCAATAGCCTTATAATAAGAATCCACTTTAGTCCTATGAATGTACAACCAATCCATACCGAAAAGCATATTGTATGAACCCAAAGGAAGCACATTTAGATGTGGTGATATAGGCATGCCATTTAGCTCAAATGCACAAGATCTCACCCAATGATGATATCTTCTCTTGGTCCCTATAACCAACTGCACCAACCAATATTCTACATGCACTTCTTTATTCAAGCAACACTTATCCACCAGGTCATGACTGATATAACTATAACTAGATCTGGGATCAATCAAAATAGAACTTACAACTTTATCACAAAGCTTACCTTCCATCTCAATAATGGATGCATGATTATCAGCCTACCTATTATCCATTATTGCATAAATCCGATGAATACTTTACCCAACATCTCCAATTGTTTGTGCCTCTTGAGCACTGTAAATATGAGGTCTACCACACTAATGTGATGGAAAATATCTCCAGTGATGCTCTCCACCACAAGTCCAACACTGCAAAGGCTTCCTTCCATCACCCTTATTATGCTCCTCAAGCTGAAATCCATATCCTCTGTCATCTGCGTTGAACTTCTTATAAGGTACCACATTCTCCTCATCACCAACATCCTAAGGTCTTCGTCGCTTCTTAGCCTAATTTCCTTTAGTCGTATCATTACCTTTCCAATCCAGCTTAGGCTTAGAATTATGCTTAGACTAATCATAACAATTCTTTAGCTTCCTGATAACTTCCTCCAATGATCGAGGCTCATCATACTCAATCTGATCTTTAAATGCTAAAGGCAATCCACTGATAAACCTTTAAACCTTTGTCTTCTCATCCTCGAGGTAGGGAACATACATCAACAACTCCAGAAACTTAGTCATGTACTCTTCATATGTCATAGAACCCATATTCAACTCATAAAATTCCTTAGCCTTTTTGTCATAATATCTCTCGGATAAGTACTTCTTACTAAAGAGTCTTTTAAACTCATGTCAAATCAACTCCTCTATCTTGATGTAACAACCCTGGTCAAAATTCCATGTAAAAGTTAATAAGGCAAAATAAGACCAAGCTCATGGGACACATATTCCAAGCTGAATGGTGGGAAAAACATCCTAGTGGGTGTTCATTTTGGTTTATTATGGCTAAGGAAATTGGCAAAGGCAATGGCAAAGGCTTTGGAAAGGAAACATGGCATTTTGGCACATTTATTTATGAAAATAATGGAAATTAGGAGAAAAGGAAGGTCAAAGGTCAAAGGTTGCATGTGAGGAGGAAAATGAAGTAAAATAATGGAAATTGAAGAAAATAAAGGTCTCATTGATAAAAAGGCTTCTGAGGATTAGTGA
Organism: Pinus taeda; assembly: GCA_000404065.3. Lineage (NCBI taxonomy): Eukaryota > Viridiplantae > Streptophyta > Pinopsida > Pinales > Pinaceae > Pinus > Pinus taeda. Next base: position 85,328 of record APFE031286319.1, read on the forward strand.
GCCAGGTTTTGCTCAGGCTTGGCAAATGTAACCTTTGTCAGTTTAGTTTTGGAGCTCTCTCATTATTCTCTCTCTCTCTCTCACTCTTGGACACTCAAAGTTTTCTTGGAGCACTTTGGCCTTGGATCAAGAAAGGCAAAGAAGGAAAGAGGAAGGAAGGAGCAAGCAAGGAAGAGGAGGATCAAGTAGATACAGAAGGATTCTTTGCAAGTATTGATTTGCATGTGTGGTTTCCTTGTTATATTTAGCACGCATGGTGTTGCATGTGTGTTCTTGGTTCTCTTTTTGTCATTGGCATGGGTTTTGCCAAGTGTGACAATGTTTTTCATCCTAGCCTTGGCATTTCCGGATATCCATGGTCTGATGGGGTTTTCATGTTTTGGTTGAGTTGGATTGTCGGATGGATTCGAAGTTGAGTGAGGTAGATCTCTGAATAAAATAACACATGGCCTAGTAACCCCTGAACCAAATTGTGGGTTGTGGTAAATCCAGATTTTGTGTTGCCTCGGTGATCCAAAATGGATTCAACATTGCCTCCAAATCAAAAGTCTGCAAATACAGGCGAAATTGGAATAATGTTAAAGGGCTCATTAATACAAAGTCAATGGTGTAAACCACATGTAAATCCGAGTTTGGATAAAGAAATGGGAGCCAATTAAAGATTTAGGCCATAAAGTCAATGCCCACATCAGCAGGACAGGTGGCAACCCGGGAAAGAGTCACAGGTTCTAGTTGATGTCAGTGCAGAAGGTGTTGTGGTAGTTGCAGATTGGTTCAAACTACATGCGATGAGGAACAACGATCAAGTGCGGAGATCGTTCGATCAAAGAAGATCAACGCATATTGCATTGAAACATGCAAGCATGTTATCTGGCAAAACGGACGCGATAAAACTATGAAAAAGGAGCTAAACTCTTTGAGTTCTAACAGGAAGGCGGTAAATGGTTTATCGCGTGCCCTCAAGGCAGGAAGCGGTTTTAGATTGGGAGTACGTGATTCCACTTAGCACTCGACACGTAGCCTCCCAAAAACCACTTTATCGCGTGCCTTCAGAGAATTAGCGAACGTGCTAGTTGGAGCGCGAGACCACGCGACAACCATCAGATCCCACAGGACAGATCAATGGTGCAGGTTATCTAGATCAGTTGAGGAGCGGGACACAACAACCGTCAGATGGTTCGTTCTCGAGATCAGTGCCAGGCGTTCGGGGTCCACCCCGCGCCCACCGATCCTTTCATTTATAGCTTGTTTCTATTATAAACACATTTGTTCCACATTTATTGCAATTTGTAACTAAAACATGTTATATAAAAACCATAACACATAAAAGTTGACAAAGGAGTGCATTGTGAACCATTTCAGGGGTTCTGGAGGTCAGGGTGACCAGTACGGTCGTGTGTATGCTCATTTCGACTCTAAGTTTCGAGTGGAATATAATGGTGAGTTCCATTTTTGTGTTGAGACTTTATTTTTGAGCTCACACCTGTAACAACCATTTGAAGACATAATAAAGAGGTCAACATTGGAAGCTAGGATCAGGAGACGTAGCCAGGAAGTTTGGTGAACTCCTTTATCAATTTTGCTTGTGTTGATGTGTCTGATTGTGTTTTTATAATTATTTAAGTGTTTGTGTTATTCGCAATCTTATCAATACATTGCACTAAGTAACAAAGGCAACTTCACACATAGTTTGTAATACCTTTTATTAATTTCAGATCCAATGGTATTAGAGCTTAAGGTTTTTAAGGTTTGACAAGTTTGTGTGGGGATTTGAATGCTGACTAGGTTAAGGCTCGGATGAGGTGAAGGAGAACTTGTTGAGGCAAATCCAGAGATTGGAAGGGTATTTTCACGAAGAAGGATGATAGATGAAGCTCCACTTGGGTCGGAATCCCAGTTCTTGGATAACTCCATGACGATACGTGCCACGGTGGAAGAGATGTATCATGAGCTTAAAAAGGGTAGAGGTGAAAGCACTTCATCACCTAGGCTAGACAAAGGAGCAGAGGAACCTTTTCTCTTTGTCCCTTCGGAGAAAGAAGATAAGGAAGATAAAGGAAAAGGAGGAATGCAACCTCCACCATCTCCTCCATCATCACCATCATCGTCATCATCATTGTCTTCTTCTCATAAAACTAGTTCTTCTAAGAAGAAGAAAAAGAAAACCTCTTTGATCAAATTAGATGTAAAATTTCATTTGCCAATTTATGATGGAGAACTTAATGCAAAAAAACTAGATAATTGGATAAGGCAAATTGATGTATATTGCAGGGTGCAGAAAGTCAATTTAAGAGGGAAGAAGATTCAGCTGGCTAGCCTTTGTCTTGGAGGAACCGCACTTGTTTGGTGGGAAGGCAAGACACAAGCATATTTTCAAAAATATGGTAAAATCATTTCAACTTGGAATGAATTTGTTTCTACCATTAAAAAGCAATTTTATCCTTTGTCTTATATGTAGCAAGCAATGATGAGTTTGCAAACACTACGTTAATTGAAGGGTCAAAGTGTACAAAGTTATACTCAGGAATTTCACAAAAGAGCTTTAACATTAGGAATATCATTGGACTCACCAGAGACATTGTTAAAATATATAGGTGGTCTTCATAGTTATTTGAAGCATACTATACTTATGTTTAATCCCACTAGCTTACATGATGTATCAGTCCAAGCGACTCATCTAGAGGCTAGAGGTAAAAATGTAAACCCAGATGTTGGGAAGTCATCCAAATCTTTTGAGAAAAAGAATAAAGGAAAGAAGAAACTGAAATGGAAGGAGAGGAAAACAAACACTGTAAAGAAGGATAAACCTTCATGCACTCATTGTAAGAATGAGGGACACGATGAGGCACACTACTGGTCTTTGCATCCAGAACTGAAGCCTAAGAGGTTCGGGGGTAAAGAGCGAAAGAATGTTGCTTCTGTTCAAAAGGACTTAGGGTCAGACTTAGGTGACAAAACAACAGTTACAGCCACAGGTATAAAAGGTAAATATTCAGAAGCATATACAAGTAATTCTTCACATTTTGTTGATAGTGAAAGTAATGAGAGGAAAAGAAATGAGCTATTTCATATTAGAGTCATTTCCAAGCACACTAAAATTGATACTTTATTTGTTAGTGGGTCACAAACAAATTTGATTTCTAAAACAATTGTAAAGAAGTTGGGTCTAGAAACAAAACCTCATAAGAAGCCATATCCATTAGGTTGGGTGTGTGATAAAACAAAGCTACAAGTTACGAGATAATGTAAACTTTGGTTTTCTATTGGGTCAACATTTGTAGATCAGGTTGAATTAGATATAGTCCCATTGGACATATGTGGAATTGTTTTAAGGAGTCCATACTTGTACGATAGAAAGGCTATCTTCTATCGAGATGAAAATAAGTATCAACTCACTAAGGATGGAATTGAGTATATTGTAAGGGATCATAAAATTAAAGATAACTTCTCTCTCATAAACTCAGGACAGATGAAAAGAATAGTAAATTCAAGTAAGCAATTTTTACTAATGATTGTAAAGGCAAAGGATCCTAATAAATCTGATGCATTCCAAGGCTGTAATCCTAAACAGAAAGCATATTTAGTTAAAGTTATTTCTGATTATGATATTCTGTTTAAAGAGCCTTAGGGGCTTCCACCCAAGCGAGAGATAGCACATGATATTTATTTGCAGCAAGATGCTTCACTACCTAACATTGGAATGTACATGTTATCAGCTTTAGAGAATGCAGAGATAAAGAAGAAGGCACATGAGTTGCTTGATAAAGGGTTTATTCGACCAAGCACATCACCATGTGGATCACCAATTTTGTTGGTGCGAAATAAAGACAGCTCGTGGAGAATGTGCATTGATTTTAGAGCACTAAATAAAATGACGATCGAGAATCGTTATCCTCTTCCTCGTATTGATGATCTATTAGATCAATTAAAAGATGTAGTTTGCTTTTCTAAATTAGACTTGCGAAGTGGCTACCATCAGATCAAAGTTGCAGAATAGGATGTGTGAAAAACTGCTTTTAAGACAAAGCAAGGACTTTATGAGTGGTTGGTTATGCCTTTTGGCTTAACTAATGCTCCTGCTACGTTTATGCGAGTCATGAATGATGTATTTAGACCATTTATTGATGATTATGTAATATTCTATTTAGATGATATTCTTGTTTTTAGTAAGACTTGGGATGAACATGTAAAGCATGTAAATTAGGTTTTAGATGTTTTAAAAAGAGAAAATCTCTATGTGAAACTATCAAAATGTGAATTTGGCAGGACATCTTTGGATTATTTGGGTTATATTGTAGGGGGTGGTGAATTGAAGATAGATCCCTCTAAGGTTGAAGTCATTATGAACTGGCCTAAACCCAAATCTGCTACAGAAGTTAGAAGTTTCTTAGGGGCAGCACAATATTGGAGAAATTTTATTTCTAACTTTTTGTTGATTGCAGCTCCTTTACATGCTTTGACAAGTGTGAATCAAGTGTTTTAGTGGGAAGGCAAACAACAGAAAGCCTTCGACACCTTGAAAGAAAGGATCAGTACAACGCCAATACTAGCACTGCCAGAACTAGCACTACTAGATCTTCAACATCTATTTGAGATCGAGACAGATGCAAGTGACTATGCCATGGGGGAAGTGTTGATGCAGCACAGGAAGCCTATATGCTTTCATTCTGAGACATTTACATGTGCAGTAGTTAACTATCCTACATATGATAAAGAACTGTATGCATTAGTTTAGAGTGTTAAAAAGTGGAAACATTATATAATGGGTAAAGAAACAATCATACACACAGATCATCAACCACTTCAATATTTACACTCACAAACTAAATTGAAACAATCAAGACATTACAGATGGATGGGTTTTCTAAAACAATTTCATCTCGTTATCAGATATTTGAAGAGCATGCATAATAAGGTTGCAAACATGTTATCAAGACCAATCATAAATGCATCCACTATACTTAAGCATAATTCAGTAATTCATGAAAGTTACATTGAACAATATGCTCAAGATACAAATTTTAAGGATGTATATGCAAATTTAAGTCATGGAAAGCAGGTAGAAGAATTTGATTATTATATAAGGACAAACTCTTACATCATTTGGGAAAGTTATGCATTCCACAAACTGAAAGAGTTAACATAATTTGAGAAGCACATACTTCTCTCATATCAGGTCATTTTGGTGTAAGTAAAATAGTTGCACAATTGCAAAGGTTTTGTTATTGGCCATGAATGCATGAAGCAGTTTCTAGATACATCAAAGGATGTACTATGTGTGCTACAAGCAAGCCAAGTAATAGAAAACTAGGCTTGTATACTCCACTTCCAATTCCTTCTCGTCCTTGGGAAAGTGTTTCCATGGATTTTGTTGGGGGATTGCCAAAGTCTAGAAAAGGTCATGATTATTTGTATGTAATTGTGGATAGGTTCAGTAAAATGTGTATTTTGATACCATGTAATAAACAGGTCACAGCTGAATAAACTGCAAAGTTGTTTTTTCAAAATGTATGGGTTCATTTTGGGTTACCCACTTCTATTGTATCTGATCGAGATTCTCGATTTGTTGGGAAATTTTGGTCAATTCTATGGGAGTTAATGGACACAAGATTAAAGAAGAGGAAAACATTCCATCCACAAATAGATGGTCAAACAGAAGTAGTCAACAGGACAGTGATACAGTTGCTTCGAGGATATTGCAGCAAGCATCCCAAACTTTGGGATGGGCATTTGTGTTATGTGCAACATGCTTACAACCGTGCAAAACATTCTTCTACTCAGAGATCTCCTTTTGAGACTTGTTTTGGTTTTATACCAAAGTCTCCATTGGATTTTGTCTTTGGTAAAGACATATCAGTTGATGGACATAGTGATGTGGACAAAGCAACCAAGTTCATTGAACAAATCCAGTAATTCACCAGTCAGTACAGGAACAGCTCGAAAGAAGCCAACCAATGTATAAGGTGCGACATGATAAGCATCGAGTTGAGCATAGTTTTAAAGTTGGTGACCAAGTCCGGTTGTACATCAACAAAGAAAGATTGCAAGGGGAAGGTAAAAAGTTGAAACCAAATAGATATGGTCCTTTCAAAATACTTGATAAAATTGGTGAAAATGCTTTCTGCCTTGATCTATAAGCTTATATGCAAATATATTCAGTCATTAATGTTGAAAACTTGAGGTTTTATGAACCTTCATTGGTTGAAGATCCCGAGGAGCAAGGTCAGCTACCTTCCATTAAGGATTTGTTGCCTGAGTATCTCAATGAGTTACAGGAGGACACAATTCTTGACATGAGGATAAGAACTTTCCAACAAGGGGATGTTGAATACCTGTGAGTTGGACTCAAAGGTATAAATCCAAGTAAAGCACGATGGATAGAACTTTATCCTCACTTACTTGATAGCTAAAGCCAACTTTTGGTGGACCAAAAGCTTCTAGTGGGGAGGAGTGATCCAAAATGGATTCAGCATAGCCTCCAGATCAAAAGTCTTCAAATATAGGCGAAATTGGAATAATGTTAAAGGGCTCATTAATATGAATCCAATGGTGCAAACCGCATGTAAATCCGAGTTTGGATAAAGAAATGGGAGCCAATTAAAGATTTAGGCCATAAAGTCAATGCCCACGTCAACAGGACAGGTGGCAACTCGGGAAAGAGTCACAGGTTCTAGTTGATGTCAGTGTAGAAGGTGATGTGGCAGTAAGAGATTTGTTCAAACTACAACGGATGAGGAACAATGATCAAGTGTGGAGATCATCCAATCAAAGGAGATCAATGCATATCACATTGAAACATGCAAGCATGTTATCTGGGAAAACGGACGCGATAAAACTATGAAAAAGGAGCTAAACTCTTTGAGTTCTGACAAGAGGGCAGTAAATGGTTTATCGTGTGCCCTCAAGGTAGGAAGCGGTTTTACACTGGGAGTACGCGATTCCACTCAATGCTTGACACGTAGCCTCCCAAAAACCACTTTATTGTGTGCCTTTAGAGAATTAGCGAACGTGCTAGTTGGAGCGTGAGACAACGCAACGACTGTCGGATCCCATAGGACAAATCAACGGTGCAGGTTGTCTAGATCAGTTGAGGAGTGGGACACGACAGCCGTCATATGGTTTGTTCTCGATATCAATGTCGGGTGGTCGAGGTCCACCCCATGCCCATATGTCCTTTCGTTTATAGCCTGTTTCTATTATAAACGTATCTGTTCCACGTTTATTGCAATTTGTAACTAAAACGTGTTATATAAACACCATAACACAAAAAGTTGACAAAGGAGTGTATTGTGAACAGTTCCAGGGGGTCTGGAGGTCAGGGTGACCAGTACGGTCGTGTGTATGCTCATTTCAACTCGAAGTTTTGAGCGGAACATAGTGGGGAGTTCCATTTTTGTGTTGAGACTCTGTTTTTGAGCTCACACCTGTAACAACAATTTGAATACATAACAAAGAGGTCAACACTAGAAGCTAGGACTAGGAGACGTAGCCAAGAAGTCTGGTGAACTCCTTTGTCAATTTTGCTTGTGTTGATGTGTCTGATTATGTTTTTATAATTATTTAAGTGTTTGTGTTATTTGCAATCTTATTGATACATTGCACTAAGTAACATAGACAACTTCACACATAGTTTGTAATACCTTTTTATCAATTTCAGATCACTTGTGTTAGGATATTCCGACACATAGGAATAGTTAAGTTCAACTTGGTCTAGTATAGAGTTAGGTTAGCGTTAGGTAAAGTGT